>JAVTVY010035361.1:0-139940 GCA_036873755.1 Hanleya hanleyi | reverse complement strand
CAACCCCACACTCAGTCCATTAGATGCCTCTTCATGAATGCTTCACATTGATACCTCACTCGACCCCATTGGACCATTAGGGGCTCCCCTAGCTCCAAAAGGCTATTTTCATACCCTTCGGCCACCGCGCATGCGCAGAAGGCCGATATGTCAACCCCACACCCAGTCCATTAGATGCCCCTTCATGAATGCTTCACATTGATACCTCACTTGACCCCATCGGTCCACTAGGGGCTCCCCTAGCTCCAAAAAGGCTATTTTCATACCCTTCGGCCACCGCGCATGCGCAGAAGGCCGATATGTCAACCCCACACCCAGTCCATTAGATGCCCCTTCATGGATGCTTCACTTTGATACCTCACTCGACCCCATCGGTCCACTAGGGGCTCCCCTAGCTCCAAAAAGGCTATTTTCATACCCTTCGGCCACCGCGCATGCGCAGAAGGCCGATATGTCAACCCCACACCTAGTCCATTAGATGCCCCTTCATGAATGCTTCACATTGATACCTCACTCGACCCCATCGGTCCACTATGGGCTCCCCTAGCTCCAAAAAGCTATTTTCATACCCTTCGGCCCCCGCGCATGCGCAGAAGGCCGCTATTTCAACCCCACACCCAGCCCTATTGGGGATGCCCCCACCTAAGTCACTTGATAACCACTGACCCCATCGGTCCACTAGGGGCTCCCTAGTCTAAAAAGGTTATTTTCATACCCTTTTCTTGGTCACCGGCATGTGCAGAAGGCCGATATTTCAACCCCACACCTAGCCCATTAGATGCCCCTTCACCTAAGCTTCACTTTGATACCTCACTCGACCCAATCGGACCATTTCATCTAGGGACTACTTTTTCTCCGCGGAAGCTTTTTCCCGAGACCGAATTACCGCCAAAACCACGGCCAAACCGCATCACCGCGGATGAATACATTTTTTATTTTTTTTTGCCGGAACTTTTTTTTTTTTCTATGCACTCATTGATCGCGGCCATTTTTAAGAGCGATAGATATCTTGATTATCATGATTTGTGAACATTGGCGGCCATCTTGTACCCACCTCCCACATCTCACTCACACTCGCGGCCATCTTGTACCCACCTCCCACATCATGACACTCGCGGCCATCTTGTACCCACCTCCCACATCTTGCACTCACTCACACTCGCGGCCATCTTGTACCCACCTCCCACATCTTGCACTCACTCACACTCGCGGCCATCTTGTACCCACCTCCCACACATCTCTATATAGAGCGATAGATATCTTGATTATCATGATTTGTGAACATTGGCGGCCATCTTGTACCCACCTCCCACATCTCACTCACACTCGCGGCCATCTTGTACCCACCTCCCACATCATGACACTCGCGGCCATCTTGTACCCACCTCCCACATCTTGCACTCACTCACACTCGCGGCCATCTTGTACCCACCTCCCACACATGACACTCGCGGCCATCTTGTACCCACCTCCCACACATCTATATATAGAGCGATAGATATCTTGATTATCATGATTTGTGAACATTGGCGGCCATCTTGTACCCACCTCCCACATCTCACTCACACTCGCGGCCATCTTGTACCCACCTCCCACATGGCGGCCATCTTGTACCCACCTCCCACATGGCGGCCATCTTGTACCCACCTCCCACACATCACGCATGCGCACACCCCCAATAACCCCCCAATGCCCATACACTTATGACGTCACACCAGGTTCTGCGCATGCGCAGTGGGGGGGTATCTCATCAATTTGCGTTATGTATACTACTAACCTTCTTAGGCAGAAAAATCAGTCACTGAGGATAAAACAAAATCGAAAACCATTGAAAATCAGTGTTGTGAGTGGACGCATTAGTTAGACGCGAAGTATCTCCGGAACAATAACAGATGAGAGTTGTGACTCCGTGAATTTATAGATTGCCATATTGACAAAATTGTCATTTTGAGCCTATTTGCATGACCCCCCGAGTAGAGGCGGCCATGTGGCGTGATATCACCACAAAAGTGATATTTTCGTCAGATTTCATATATCGTTTTGCTTTTCTGCATGGAAAAGTGAGCAAAACCTATTTCAATTAATACCAGATTATTATTTACTAATTTATCATTCAGTTTTTGCGAACAAAACGAATAAATATTAAAACAAATCGGAAAAAAACTTACGCAAATTACGTTTTTCTTGAAAATTACATCGCTGTGACGCCATCATGGCGGCCATCTAGGAGTTTTTTTACAGTTGCTAGTAGAGCTTGACTCAAAATATATAGTGTGGTAAGTTTCAACACTCTAACCTTCGAGATAGCGAAATATATAGGAGCACTCCCCCCTCCCCCCGGCTGCAGTACACCCCAAATCGCCCAGGTAGTCCGTACTGCCTAGGCTCTTGTTATAAACGAGCCATTTCTGGTTTTCCAGTTTGAAACTGAATCTTCCTCTGTGTTCTCACCTATGTTCTACCCTTTGTGCATTTGTCCAGTCGTAGTTATTGAATACTGATATACTAATTGTTATGTATAGTATGACATTTGACTCCGACTTAAAGTCTGGCCGCCAAATATGCCCACTATTCCGTTGTTGCTTCCCAGATTGGCTAGATTCTCCCTACGCCTATGCGAAAAAACTGGTACACTGGCATCTAAATTTCAAATGAAGGCCTCAACCGTACCAGGCCAAACTTTCTCTCATATTTCCGGAACGACGAAAAATGAAAGCTGACCCTCCGCGATTTTTTAGTTTATCATATTGGGGTCATTTTGTGCCTATTTGCATTACCCCCATAGTAGAGGATCATGGGTATATTCAAAGTGGCGGCCATGTGGGGTATCAAAAAAGTGATATTTTCGTCATTTTTCATCAATAATCCTACTTTTCCTGAAGAAAAATCGGGCAAAACCTATTTTATTTCACTATTATTTACTAATTTATCATGGAGATTTTTTGCAAAGAAAACGCATAAAAAACCCCAGAAAAATCTGACCTAAAAATCGACCAAAAATACCTCTTTTGTTGATGGTGTCATCGAAGCGGCCAGCTTGTGTTCTTACATTTTTTGGTCGAGCTTGAACCAAGGTTATAGTGTGGAAAATTTCCGCTCACTAGCTCAAGAGTTAAGAAATATATTTAGGCGGGGGTCATTCTTATTCATACTTCATTCACTAGCCACTAGACTCCCTTACCCTACAGAGCGCCATAGATGTGTATTTACAATTGAAGAGGACATAATCTATCCCAACACTGAGTGCATTAGTTTGTTTGAGTCACCACTGAACAAAGACAATTGTCGCTAGGTGGCATAACACGCAAATAAACACTGCAGCGTTCTGTATCGATCGTGTCCGTCAGACCGTTGTTGTATAAGTGGTTCATAACTTTACACTACACGTGGACTGCGAAAATAATTTCTTTGGCACCGAATGCCTCCTGTCAATGGACTGTGCCTAATGGTCGCTGTAGTTACCACAGTAAAAGAGTCTAACTATTTGATGAGTCACTGGTGGAAACTCAAACTGTGGTTGGTTAAAAGGCTTCGTTCCAGTTTCGTAAAAACATTAGACGAGACAATGTCTTTACACACTGGTTCTATTGTCTCTAGCGAGTTACTCTTTTTCTGAAATCACCCGCCTTGCAACGGGATGTGCATTTGCTCAGGTATTCATGGTCAGATCAGCCGGTTAGTAAGTTGCTTATCAAACGGTTGATCTGACTCGGAACAGGACTGTACCGAGACAATATCTGTACCTGCTTCAAGAGAAACACCTGCATTAGAATATTTATTAACCCTACCTGGCCTGAAGAACGTGTGGCTCCCTGCCAAACTTTCTGCGCTATCTCCGGAACGACAAAAAATTAAGAGCTGACACTCCGTGACTTTATAGTTTATCGTTTTGGGGTCATTTTGAACCTATTTGCATAACCTCCCGAGCAGCGGATCATGGGTAAATCCAAGATGGCGGCCACGTGGGGTCCCAGAAAAGTGATGTTTTTGTCATATTTCTTCAAAATTTCTGCTTTTCCGCACTGAAAAGTGGGCAAAAACTATTTTATTTCATATTACATTAATATTTACTAATTTATCATGCAGCTTCTGCGGAGAAACTGCAAAAACAAAAATTTTGGAAAATCTGACCGAAAAACTGTGACGTCATCAAAGCGGCCATCTTGGATTTTTTTTTACATTTTCTGGTAGAGCTTCACCCAAGGGTATAGTGTGATAAGTTTCAGCTCCCTAGCTCAAGGGGTAAGAAAAATAATTAGGGTCCCTACACAGGCCACTTTAATGATGGGATGAGTGATTTGCATATTACCGGTCCAGTTGGACTTGAAACAGGGGTAGCCTCTCATATCCCGGGTCAATGTGCATAAGTTTTGTCTCGCTTTCGTAGGACAAATAGCTTCAAAGTTCCAATTCAGTGACTTTCAATACCCTGTGGAACACTAATTTTAAAGTGAACAGTTTTGATGAAGAATTGTGTATAATAAATATTGACACTACGATATGTATGAGGTATTTGTTTTATCTGGAAATCGATATGTTGGAAATCATTACCTTACCTTCTAAAGATAATTTTCGTAAAAAGTTAGATTGTGGAAAAAGTTTACAAATGGTTTTAATCGTCCGTTTATCTAAATATCAACAGGTAATATTCCAAGACCTAATAGGTCTGAATTTTCGGCTGACGGGTAGATGGTTATTTCAAAATATCGACAAAGGGAAAACACATCTACGGGTTTAATGTGACCACCGTGATATTACACCAATAGATCCAAACCCTAATAGCGCCTTATCCCTCTTTCAATCACGTGATGATTAGTGCATTCATTCACCTACATAACGTGTTATCAATTACTCCTAATTGTCAACGTACAGGAATGTGGCGCAAGGCGTCAAGTCCTATATATAACCCGATACGCCAAATTTAGGGGACCTCGCGATGGCAATTAACCCTATCTGGCCTGGACGATTTGGGGTGTACCGTAGCCTGGGGAGGGGTCGGAAAGTGACCCCCACCTATATATTTTCGCTATCGCAAAGGCTAGAGGGCTGAAACTTACCACACTACATCTTTGGATCAATCTCTACAAGAATTGATGTACAAAAATCCCCAAAAATCTACATGTAAAAAAAATCCAAGATTTTCAAAAACATCATTTTTGGACGATTTTTCGGTCAGAATTTTCGAATTTTTTATATTTGGTTTTTCTTCAAACTAACTGCATGGTAAATTAGTAAATAATAATCTGATATGAAACAAAATATGTTTTACCCACTTTTAGATGCAGAAAAGCAAAAAAAGAAAATAAGAAATCTGACGAAAACATCATTTTTCTGGTACCCCACATGGCCGCCATTTTGAATTTACCCATGATCCGCTGCTCGAGGATCACGCAAATAGGATGAAAATGACCCAAATATTATAATCTACAAAGTCACGGAGGTTCAGCTCTCCATTCTTTGTTGTTACGGAGATAGGAGCAAAACACCAACAGGGGGGAGACAGGGGGGGGGGGAGGTGCCAATTAGGCTCTGGTTATAAGTTGACCATTCCTGGTTTTCCAGTTTGAGACTGAACTGTTTTCTTTATGTGCTCACCTATGTTCTACCCTTTGAAATTTTGTTCGGCCGTAGTTATTGAATACTGATATACTAATTATTATGTATATGGCAATTAACTCCGACCTACAGCCTGGTTGCCAAATATGCTCAATACTTCATTGATGCTCTCTAAGTATGACGACACGACGATCAACGATCGATAAATTCAACGCTGGTGGTGCTGGTCTGTGGAGTAAAGATTACTTGTCAGTGATACAGTTTGAATCCCAATCAAAGAGTAACTGAGATACATACACTTTGGAAATTCATTTAGATGAAGAATAATCGGCAGTGAATGAGATTCTATGTAAGGATCATCATCGTGTCTTGCTGACATAATTAAAAATTGCTGACCGCTTCTCTGTAAAAGGGAACCATCATATGTTTTTTATTGTTTTATTTCGTACACATTTGAAATTGGTTCTGTCATGCCAAATACGTCTATCGACTACTGACGCAGAAATTCTTTTATGGTAGACGGCAGAATATTCAATGTCGGATCTGACGCTTGCTATGACTATAGGAATTTCATGATGTATTATAGGTACTTTTGCGGATACCGTACATATTTATCTTCCTCGGATTTTGAATGTAGGGGTGTTTTGTGAATAAGTTCCTTCGATTATGAGCGCAAATATTCTTCATGGACGACGGCTGTCTACTGAATATCGGATGTGACGTTTGTATTTGGATCTACGTGCTGTAGGTCAAGTTCATTGTCAATTACGCTCAAATGAGATTTTCATGGTGATAATATAGATTGAAACGGTATGCCACTTCACAGAATGCGGATGTCCATTTTTTCTCTGGATTGACAGATTTTTGCCTATAATATGTTTTATTGAATTTCACGTATATAGGGAGTAAGAGTCCAATAAATCTCAAATGAAGGCCTTAGTTATCTGTTTATGAGGTGCCGATGAAGGGCTTCTGTGGTGTCACATGGTTCCTTTTTAATAGCCAGACGTCGTCAATTTTTTTCCACCTCTAAAAAGATCTCAACAATTTATTATCTGTATATGGTAAGATTTTGCTGGTGGACTGTTAATCTCTTAGATCCGCCGTCTGTACATGCCATTTGACAAAAACATGTAGGGTTTATTGTCTCAGTGGAAAACATTCCGCTTGACGTCGAGCATTACAGTTTAGTTTTTCTGTGTACTCTTTCTTTTACCCTGTTTACTCCATTTTTACTCCATCAGACGCCTATTAATTCTCATCCATTAACATCAGATGAGTTACTTTTTATTTTAGCTAATCTGTCATCACAGCTCCCGATCTAGAGTATCTAATTCCGCTCAAGCCGGTGCTAAGGGTCGTGTGGTTAATTAATAGTTTTCACATTAACTTCTGCAATCAAAGCGAAACCGGAATACCAAGGTTACGTCTTAGAATCCTCTATATTTTAGTTTGTGTGTGAAGTGCCGAGGGAGGAGCTCCTGTGGGGTTATAGGGTTGCTTTCCAGTGGCTAGACGTCGTCAGTCTTCCCCACCTCTTACACATCTCACCAATTATGGATGTCTAACTCAGTGAGATGTTATTTAATAAATAATCATACGCCCTAATTATAACATGGGTAAAAATTTTCTTAAATACACAAATAAGTTTATATGCTCTGATATGTGACCCGGTATAATCTGTCTACAAGTGCATTCCACCATTTTTGAGTGGTATTTTCACTAGCAGCTGGACGGGATGATTACAAGCGTCTGATCCGTCATTCATAATTCAGCTGTCGTCCATTAAAGAATATCCGCGTCCATAATCCAAAGATTTTAGACCAGCTAGAGCTGTGATTTTATCAGACTCGTTGAGTTCCTTACAAGAACTTATTAATTTTACTTGGACGAAATCTACTCCTATTTTATATGAGATATTACATATCTACGGAAGCGTATTAGTGCCAGTGTGAAAAAAAAAAATCCGAGATTTATCTCCTAATTAGGACATAATATCTCCTAATTAGGAGATAATTATCTCCTAATTAGGAGATAATAAGTCCTAATTAGGAGATAATATGTCCTAATTACCTAATTAGGAGATATTATGTCCTAATTAGGAGATAAATCTCGGATTTTTTTTTTCACACTGGCACTAATACGCTTCCGTAAGCGTATTAGCTAATTTTTAGCGGTGTGACAAAATACAATTCCGAGATTTATCTCCTAATTAGGACTTATTATCTCCTAATTAGGAGAAAATTATCTCCTAATTAGGACATATTATCTCCTAATTAGGACTTATTATCTCCTAATTAGGAGATAATTATCTCCTAATTAGGAGATAATTATCTCCTAATTAGGACTTATTATCTCATATGTCCTAATTAGGAGATAATTATCTCCTAATTAGGAGATAATAAGTCCTAATTAGGAGATAAATCTCGGATTTTTTTTTTGTCACACTGGCACTAATACGCTTACGGAAGCGTATTAGTGCCAGTGTGAAAAAAAAAATCCGAGATTTTTTTTTTCACACTGGCACTAATACGCTTCCGTACATATCTGCACTGTTTTGTCTTTTCAAGGAATACATATATGTTTTGAATGGCTTCCTGCCCATGTGGGTCTGTTGGGGAATGAGTCAGATGACCGATTAGCCAAGCAAGCCCTTTTACTTCCTGATATTGGCCTACATATTGATTGCTCTTTATATATTTTACATTTCCCCTTCATATACATGTATATATAACCTGCCAAACATTTAATATCGCCTGCCTTTCCCTGAGCCATAACACTTCAAATCTATCTTCTATTCCTTCTGCAAGTTCAATTCGTTGAGATTTTTCTCCCCCAATATTAAATCAGATTCATACAGATTACCCGAAGCAATATCAAAGACATGGCGCGAACCATTCTATCGAATGGGGCGCCAATATCCTAAATTCTGTCTGTCTCTAATCCAAAGACCTATTCCATATTCCATATAACAGTATTACCACCAAATTCAAAAAGACAATAGTAGTACACATAAACATAGGCTAGTTTCCTGCAAGAGAGAAGCGGTCAACAGTTTTCAATGATGCCGGCAAGACATCATGATGTTACAAAAATATCAAATTCGTATCGCTGATCAGTTTTCTTAATCCATAATATTCGTTGTAAAGTCGTCATCTAGAGAATGATGTATCTCAGTCACGCTTTGATTGTGACTGTTTATATGAGCACCATGAGGGTCTTGAAGTACATGGGTGCATACGGCCCCTAGCCCCGGGTTAAGCGGAAATAGACACAAGTTGCGAAACGTAACGTCATAGATCTTGCACGCTACGCTCGTATTTTGCTATCAGCAAGCGATATGTATCACCAATTTTGAGAAACTTTGAGTGGAGGCGCTTGGTGGTATCGCCCTGTTTTATACATTTCTGCGACAATGTTTTGCGACGTTGATTAAAATCGTCACATTTAACACAGGATCTAGGAAATGCTAGATCTGTGATCTAGCAAATGGTCACAAAGAGACTTGTGAAAGACACTATATTCGAAATTCGCTGAAATAAGACTCAATGGAATCGGAAAACGAATTCTGCAATATTTGATTTAGCTCTTTATTTTTTCTTCATCTCCTTTACTCGACAGAGAATTCATAATCAGGACCGTAATGGTATCGTCTAGTATAGATGTGTGTTGTCTCTATCAATCTTGCGTGAACGCCTATATTTGGAACATTTGCACCGTCTGATCATGGTGAAACAACTGTTTTATCGTTCGACATTCGCGATAAAAATACGGATTTTGGAGATACAAACTCGAGTGGGTTGATATTAATCTATTGTACATACAGGTGGGTATGAACACAAGAGTAGAATGCCTATCTGTTGACATTGATCACAACAGCTAAATTTGTGAACCATAGCTTTATTAACGCCAGGTACAAACCTTTCTCATTTGCAACACGAATAGAAACATACTGGTTACATTTTCTAAACGAAGAATTGCAAAATCACAGAGTCATTAAACAATTGCTTACAGATAACATTATATATCGCATTCTGATAATAAACCTATAAGTAACATGGAATTGTACTACAAAATCACAGCTCGCACTTATATGCTAACATGAGCATATGGGTATATAATATTTGAGGATTGTTCCACAGGAAAGGTAAACCTAGATACCGGCGACCATTTGACCACAAAGATTCCACCAGCACACTGTGTTTATAAATTAAAATAGCTATATAATTTGAAAAGATAAGCAAAGAATGTTACTGAGAGTAAGTCTTTCTGGAGATGCACAAAGACGTTTTCTATGAAAACTCACAAACGAATCTTTTGTTATTACCTGACATCACAGCGCTTGCGAAGTTAACTTTATTGCATAATTTTAGTTCACTTAGGACATTTCTTTAAAAAAATGTACCAGAGTCCACCTGAATATACAAGGAGCAACTGGATAAGATACGTACATGTATGGATAGAGTTGGATGTATGCACGCTTGTTTCCTTGGACTTTTCTGATTTCATCTGATTTGCGAACGGGTAAATGATCGGGATCTTGTGAAATCTGCTGGTTGTTCCTGTGCAGGGTAGATACTTCATGTAGGTGGCTATTGTCTGAGTCTTTGTGCAGCTGAAAAGGCTAGAGTCTAGACATATTGTCCCCAGACTTGGCTATTGTTTGCATTGTCTTGTGATTCTCACATTGAGAATGAACCCTGTGTAGTGAGTGGCAGAGTTGTGTTCATGGCAATTGTCATTCTTGCATAAGTTGAATTAAGCGTTGTTTGCCAAATACTTTTAAATCATTAAAATGTACCAGGCAGAGGTTGAAGAAAATGGTTCAACGAAAGATGATGTGTTGGAAATAAACTGATGTGAAACGATAAAATATCAGGGTTTTTTGCATAATATAAATTAAATACTAGTACAAGTATCCTGTGGTTCCACTGATAATTTTAGCATAATACACTAGTAGTGGAATTCCGAAGTCAGAGAACTTCATTTTGCTATCAGATATTTCGGCGTTTATTTTGCCATAGTAGGTGATATAGAACAACCAATACAGTATGTGCAACAAGAATATATACATGTATACAGTCATGAGTTGGTGAGAACTGATAATATTACAGGTTTTCCACTGGCTAAATTACATAAACACATGTAGTACTGGTGTGAGTGAGTTTACAAAACAAACAGACTGAGTATATTGAACCGATGCCCAAAAAGACTATAGAGAAACAGTGAATGGGTTATCTAAATAATGCAAGCTCTTTGGAGGTTTCAATGACGTATGTTATCACATTTATAATCATACCACGTTCTCCCCTGGATCACTGAGGAAAATATACTGAATCTATCGTGCTATCTGCTAGCCTAATTGCTACTTATCCATATACATATGTCTTGCCCGTACAAGCCATATTCAGCCATTCGTTACCAATAAAATACAATATGCAGAGAAGAGATACAATATACGATAACAATAAGCAGAATCATTCTTGTATAGTTGAACATGGACTGCCAGCGTTTCAAGTTATACATACGCAATTCAACAACAAATAATATTCATATATTATACACAGAGGTCATAGTGAGGTACCCTTGGAAAATAAATCAAATAGCGACAAAGGACCTACAAGTTTAATAATATAATACATTCAGTGCCTCAGTGGAAATTGTTTACTCTGTATTCGGTTGCCTTGGGAACACAATTGTCACGCAATATTTATTCAGTGTTATATCCACAATGGTTAGACTTATGCTTTCCAAGTGCTCTACTTCGTGTAATGAAATGACAGAAAGTAATGTTTAGCAGTGCGACAAACGAAATGAAAGGGTACCCACGAAAGTTCATGCAAAATATAGAGTTAGTTTGCCTTTTCCTGTGTTATTTACAATTGTCCGAGAAAAAAGACAGGCTTAAGATTTCATTAGCGAATATTCCCTTGCCAACCACTGTCTACAACCAGTATTATGTCCTTCGTTCCCGGCAATTAAGTATAGTATATATTCCCATCTTACAATCTTATTATTGTACACTTAATGTGGTGATTTGGCCTGCAATAGGTGGTATGTCCTCTTAAATAAGACTCCGGGTACATTACATCCTAAATTAGACCGAGATATTTTGATGGCGAGTTCATGTATGAAGACATTAAATAACAGAGAAGACAGCGAACTCCATTTCCAGCAGGGAACCCTCCGAGAAAGTTTACCCACATCTTGGTAGCCATGAAAGGCACAAAAGACTCCATTGCCCACGTGACGTCGGGTCAAGGTTGAGCACCGGGTAATGCTTTGACAATGGCTCTACTGCAAAACCCGGAAAATAATTATCGTTGTGGCTTTCAAAATACTAAATATCCAAACAAGTTTGAAGATGTTATTGTCTCGGAGTTAAATAGGCATTTGAAAACACAAATCATCGCATGTAAATCCCCGTGGATAAAATAACAGAGCATTCCAATGTTAAGAAATGGTTCGCCCTAACCTCGGCGTGACGCCACATGGGTCATGACGTCGTTTCGCGCTTTTGTCGTTAGAGATATTATGATATATTATCTCCAATATTATGATCTCGCTTATTCTGTGCCTCGCACAAGGTATCGGCGCAGAATTATCGCTCCTAGAGATATTTGCGCAGTAGGCATTGAAACATACCAATCTCAGAGATTTATCTGCTTTGACACATTTCATGTGTATGCTGTTTATCAGTGCTATTTCCTCCAATGTCGTCTGTGGTTTTCAAGGTACATATGTCCCAAGTATTGTACAGAATTATCACTGTTTTATTATCAGAGGTGTCAAGACAAAATTTTCGCTAATGAATATCTTTTGGAGGTATTGAAAAATACCAGACTCAATTCGATTTTATCGGATTTACACATTTCATGTGTATTCTTAAGGGAGTAGGGGACGTTCATTTTCCTGCTCTTATGGCGCTGCAACATGGTGATTTGTCAAAATGTTCAAAACAAGCTGAATTTCCTAACAAAAGTACCCAGACATCTCAAAATCGGATACAAATCAACAAAAGACACAACAGAACCATTTATGCGTTTCACTGGTGGTTCGATAATGTGATAGGACTGCAAAGGTGCAAAGTGCTCCCGAGGTTGAAAGTTATGCCTCTGGGAAGTTGACTTATTGAGCTTCAAGCAAAAAAAAAAAAAAAAAAAAATTCCCTATGTATTCAGTGTTAAGGCTTTTAAGTGGTATACATGCATTTGGCTGCCATATTTCTTTAACAAGCATGGTGACCCCCCATTTTTTTTTCATGGACCATCTCTTAACCTGATGAAAAAATAGTGAAATTTAAAAAAAACATTCAACCTTTAGAAATGAACGTCCTCTACTGCCTTAAACAGCGCTGTTTCTTGTAGTGGAGCCAAGTCGTCATTATTGTTGTCTCTATTCTGTACTGGAAGTCCGTCGTTAACTGGAGCTAGGAATTCCTATAGGCACGGCTGATAAAAAGTATTCTTACTACTTTAATATTATTATGCTATTAACCAAGTGTTTTCATATTGGCCTTGTTATAGTTCCGAGGTCTGCCGTACTGGCCTGGGGCCGCAGGCCGATGGACAATACGGCTGACCTAGGACCTATAACCAGGCCAATATGAAAACACTTGGTTAATGACATTTTTATTAAATAACTCACCAACGGTCTTTTATTTTATCGATTATAATACATGTATCAAGGAATATTTTAGTACAGCGACTTACGTCCAATCAGGATATATATCTCTTCCTTCACGGTAGACCTATTTCCCACGATTAATGTAGTTTCGAGGTACCACTTACTATTGTCGGAAAGTGGATACCCTCTACAGTAACGTTATTATCGACGGCGAAAATCGAGACGGTGAATAGGCCGATCATTTTCAACCTCGGCGAGGTTCTTCAACATAGGAAACTGAAGTAAAAAAGATAGAAGCAGATGAAATTTTAATCATGTAAGCAATATACTAATCTTATTTAATGAGAACGGTGGGGCATACAACCTTGAAATATGGTGAACTGATCCAAATGCAGTACCGATTTGAGGATCGAAGACCTATGGAGACCCTAGTTTTCAACATCATCGTCCAGGTGTTTCGTTCGCATTTAATTTCTGTCGTTTCCATCCACATGTAAATAGCTCTTCTAGGTGCAAGAAGGACATCATCTTCTGTCCTAAAATGTCACTGTTGTCAACGCTTTGTTCATCAGTGCACTGTCGTAAGTGTTGGACCACCTTTTTGTTGTCTGCTTGTGCTTGGCAAGTCGATATCACGCTCGCCTCACCATAGTGTATTTCAATATGACTCACCAAACATGATTGGAAGTTTTGTGTACCGATACGTATAGATCCATCGAAAATTATCACAGAAGGTATATCGGTTCAAAGTATGAGAATACAGTGACATCATTCGGAGAAGTTCACGAATCGAGGATCATTCAGCGTCAACATCGCCATGTTGAAAGTCATATTGGCCTGGGCCATATTGGCCCTGTTTCCCCGTATTGGACCGGCTTTTCCGTATTGTCCCGCCTTCCGCATATTGGTCCGATTTGGTGGCCATATGAAGCAGAACTGTTTCCTTGTATTGTGTTTACGATTCCCCATTATAACACTAGTACACGCGTTTTTTTCGAAGTAGGTGTTATCCAGAAAAGAATTCGGCTTTAACGCAATTACAATTCATACATGTATGTTAGCAAGTTTAAGATAGCAATTAGTTGTATCGATGAATTAAATAAACAATTGCTAGGCTGTAAAATACAATTAATTAGTTAAAATTGAACCATGACGGCCTGTTACAGAAAAATCAATTTGTTTAACAGCCAGTGTATATAAGAACGCGATCATAATGTAGCAAAAATATAACGGAGTCAAAAATAGGCTGTGAAAAATAAAACTTAGATTTGCTTCAGTATTTCCTGATTCTTCCTCAACATTTATTTGTCTCATAAATGAACCCACAACTAAGTGTTAAATGTACAGTCTGCATATAGATTAACATGTTGGTCGACCGTCTTCCAGTATATCACAACGTTGTTATGACGGCTAGTTCATAGTCAGGCAGCGAAAATTGTGTTGCCAATCACAGAAAGGAGCAGCAGCACCGCTGAAATCTGGAGATCTGAAATAAAAGAATTGCTACATCAATGAGATCATCCATGATATACAAAGTGCGACATGCAGATGAATAAAATGATATACAAACATGAGGTAGATGCGCCTCCTCTTCCCCCAGTCGCAATCCGTTACATATTGTCCGAGTTGATAGTTACACGATTTCTTTCACATCCAGACAGGTAATGTTGGAAAAATGAATGCATCAATCAAGTAATTATGTGATTCCAATGAGGTGAATATGAAGTCCTAGGGAGCGCTCCCATTTATCGTTCGTGGATCCAGGGTTTAAACCATTTCATTTAAACCATGCCACGAACGATGGGTGTATCGTTGGTGCGTTTTGGAAAAACGAACGAAGAAAAAACATTCGTTCGATGGTTTTCTGAATGTTTTCATGGTTGTGACTTCCTGGGGAGTACCGATCGAAAGTAGTTCCACCTGAGTGTCGTCTCACAAATACAAGCTTCTAGTCTGTCATTCAATATTCAGCCGTCGTCCATTAAAGAATTTCCGCGTCCGTAATCCAAAGACCTAATTCATATAATAAAATTATCACCAAATTAAAAGGAAAAATCATAGTATACGTAAAACTAGCTTAATTTCCTGCAAGACAGAAGAGGTCAACAGTTTTCAATGATGCCAACAAGACATCATGATGTTCCAAAAATATCAAATCCGTATCGCTGATAAACATTCTTAATCCATATGATATAGTCGTTATCTAGTGTATGATGTATCTCAGTCACGCTTTCATTGTGACTGTTCATATGAACACTACGGTGATCTTGAAATACATAGGTTCACACGGCCCTAGCGCTGGGTTAAGCGGTATTAGACACAAGTTAACGAAACGTAATGCAATAGACCTTGCACGCTACGCTCGTATTTCGCTATCAGCATGTGATATGTATTGCCAAATTTGAAGAAAAAAAACTTCGAGTGGAGGCGCTTGTTGATATAGCCCTGTTTTATAAGTTTTTTCAAGAATCTTTCATGACGTTGATTAAAATCGTCACACAGGATCTAGCAAATGCTACTAGGCGAGATATGTATACGCCATATGCAGGTCCCGCTGGTATATTACTGTTCAGATAGGGATAGTTCAAGGCACACCTACACACTACTTGCCTAGCTTAGCAAAAATACATGCAGGATGTCAAATCATCAATAATAGGGTTAAATTATTAACACTGACCAAGGCATATGTAAATTCGGAATATGATGTATTCCATGTCACGAGGATCTCACAGTGAACGATATTCTGGTCGACTATATAGATTTTAAGATTAAGAGATGCTTTTTATCAAGCAGCTAGTTTAGAAGATCTTTTTATTCGAATAAAACAATATTGTATTTAAGGTTATTTGAGAGAAATCGGTTTGTATGTACATGTTTTTAATGTGTTGTGTTGATGACTTCTGGATTGCTGGGTTTAGTTGAAATACACACAATTTTGTTTGATCGTCGCTATATAGCTGAAATATTGCTGAACGCGACGTTAAACCCTAAGTCTCTCTCTCTCTCCCTCCCCTGAATTTATTCATTAAAAAATAATCTATTATGTACTATTGAAATGTTGTGACCTAAACATTGAGACAGCTGATTTGACAAGCGTTCCCATGTTAATTCGCCTCTCCGCATACCAGGAAGTCAAATTTGGAATTTCGCGATTTTTCCGCTTATAGCAGGATTGATTTGGCCCCTAGTTGAATATTTACCCCGCTAGTTTCCCGAAACAAAATAGCAAGCATATGTCATTTTCAAAAGAATCCTGCATAAGTGGTTCACCTGCGAGGATATAAAATTTCTGATGTAAGAACCATACTCATATAATTAAGCTCCATTGTGCTAGGATACTGCCACAAGATAGCAAGACTATTTCGTTCCATAAAAGAACTATACACATATTTCTTAAGCACCATGGTACTAATCTACTGCCGCGATATATCACGGATATGTCATTCCAGATAAAGCTTACACATATGGTTAATCACCATGGTTATAACGCAACAAGGATATGCCGTTCCATAACAGAACTGTACACATATTTGTCAAGCATCATTGCACTAGTCTACTGCCACAATATAGCGGGGATATGTCATACAGATATGGTTAAGAACCATGGTACTAGTCTACTGCCACGCTATATCACGGATATGTCATTTCTGATAAAATAACGATACAGATATGGTTAAGCATCATGGTGCTAGACTACTGTCACAATATAGCAATGATATTGCATTCCACAAAAGAACATTCCACACATTTGTTAAGCACCATGGGGGCCGTCTACTGCAGCCATATGGGAAAACTCTGTCGTTCCATAAAATAACCATACACAAATGTTTTAAGCACAATTGTGCTAGTCTGATGCCACGATATGGCGAGGATTTATCATTCCCGATAAAAGAGCCATAAACATATGGTTAAGCACTAGGGTACTAGTCTACTACCACAATATATCAAGGATATATCATTCAAGGTAAGAGAACCATACTTATATGGTTAAGCACCATGGTGCGAGTCTGCTGCCACAATATAGCCAGGATATGTCGTTCTATACTGGATACTATTCTATACAAGTGATTGAGAGTTTAACATAGTATGTCCTTTTATTGCGATTTTCATTTCTTCCAATAGTCCAAGCATTGACTACCCATGTGTTGGTCTCCACGTTGTGGTCCTTTAATACCGCTTATGCCGGTGCTAGGGGCCGTGTGGTCATATCATCCAAGTTGCCACATGAACAGGTACAATAAAAGCGTACCTGAGATACAACATATATCAAGAATCGCTAGATTCTTGGTATGTGCTTTAGCATAGGTTAACCGGAAGATTATACTGTGAAGTCATGTGGCTCTGTCAGTATGTCGTCACCTCTTCCCACTTCCCTTATATGTGTTGTGATTTCATCGTGCACACAATTCCTTCATTTTGTTTTGGAAGTTTCTTGACACCGTTACATGTCTGGCAGCAAAAGCATTCTTGTGATGTTCGCGGCCACATTTCACACCTGAGCATACGATGGTCTCTACGATACCGTCTACGTTACAAATATATATATTGCCGTTGTGGTTTCATGTATTAATTAACCGTTCAGAAAATAACACGAATTTCAGCTACGACATTGCTCGAAAATACCGGCATTGGGAGGTCGACATCAAAATGACTTCAGAATTATATACGGTTCGGATTAGATCTTCCTGTTAAAGGGCTATGAATATTAGCCCTTTAAGAAAAAATAATAGTAATCACGGGGGTAGATTGCATTAAAATGTCATTAAAACGTTCTCATTTTCAGGACTAAAATATAGCATCCCAATACTGTTAGTGTTTTAAAATGAATATTCAAATGCACGTAGAAAAACTTACCGGTAACATTTCCACAACATCACATATAATTAGGCCTATGCCAATGTCACAAAAATACCAACCGGTAAATACAGTATAATATTTGTATCGCACAGATGACAACCATACGCTAAATATCACCAAATTGTTTTAAATTATGGGCCGCTATTTCTATGTTAAAACTACAGGTCAATGAATATCTTTTGGTGTCATCTGTAGCAATTTTATTATAATTAAACAATATAATTAGTCTTTATTTCCATGTAACAAATTTCTTATTTTAATTTAGTTTGAATTCCTGTAATTGCATATTATTAGTTACAACGGGCCTTATGTTGCCTTATAAATCACGCGCCATTTTGAACGTATTTAGTTTAGGAATTTAAATAAGACCCGGAATTATTTATTAAAACACAGACGTATAGGCTCGTGGTTAAAACACACGCCCTCGCAGCGAATAATGTCGCTGCTATTCCAGCATATAAATTTATGACATTGCTAATGTTCATCATCAAAATAAATTTATATTGGGCTCTTGAATGAACCAGAGTTAAATAGTTTGAACAATTGTGTCATTAACATCTGGTCGCGTGCTTTTTCTCATAATTGTGTCATTAGTCGTTGGCCCTGACTTATAACAGGAAGGTGTATGGAAAGTTCCAATTATAAAACCTATCTGCGTTTTAACATATTCCAAAACAATATAACAACATAATCAAAAAAAAAAAGAAAAAAAAAGGAAATATGCACGCAAAATGTGTATCTATGTTCAATGTCATTCATTTGAACTTTACCCTCGTTTTTTTCATACCGTCAGGATGAAACGTCACTGGCAAATAAATGAAATTAAACTCTTTAGTCAGGTCCATGCACATATAACATTTTTTTTGTCAGTTTAACGAAGTTTGTTCTGCAAAAATCGAAGATACATACATGTATGTATTTAATTTTATGTAAAAAATTCTGCAAATTAATGTGAAATGCGGTTTTACATAACTCCAGTGACAGCAATATGTCCACATGAGCAGCTACAATAAAGGCGTCATGAGATGCAAGTCGTCAGAGGGATCATTTTTGGTTCTTGTGATGTTTTTAGATATACAATAAGGATATTGGCCTTTGGGCTCCGCGCGTTTATATGTTGCGTTTGTTCTTATCTGTATATAGTGAGATTCCGTTGGAGGACGTGTTGTTCCCCAGGCTTGCTGTCTATACAAATCAGTGTGACTGGTTAACATGGTGGAGAATGAAGCGTTTGGTCGGCGTCGGGCCTCACAGACTTGCTTTCTGAATAAAAACATAGATTCTACCAATATATCCCCGTTTGGGCCATCTCTTCTATCTAACGGCCACATAGTTCACCACTTTCCATCGGATGAATTGTTGGAGCTATTGCATCGTTGCCCTTGGATATTTGTATCTTATGCCACTGGGGCCGGTGCTGGGAGCCATGTGGCATGTCATTTGAGATGTTCAAATGAACAGCTCCAACAAAGGCGTGACTGAACCTGTGGGGTCATATGACGTCTTATCAGTACTCTGGCATCTTTTTCCACCCTTTATATGATGCGCTTAATTTAATCCAGAAGTCACCTCGGCCGAGTCAATCCCCGATGAAATAGAAAACAAGTTACCAGCTGTAGACGATGTATTGACGTGGTGATCAAATATTCTTTCATAGCATCATATGCCTTGTGATTCCATCAAAACTATATAATTTACAAAAAATATAGCAAAATTCTTACTTGTTCCCCCAGCGCATTTGCATAGTGGAGCACAATATATGTTCTCGTTGAGCTTGATGTAATCCTTGAACTTGTCTGTACATGTTACGCTTTCCGTCTTGAGACATTGAGTATATTCCGCATTCACTCTGCAGGAGAAAAACAGCAGTAATCACAAACAAAATAACTTACCTCTCCTTTCGTACTGATCGGAGATATATTGCACCAAAATGTTAAGGCCAAACCAGTTTAGATCATTTGTAAATAGTTCGGTTTTGAAATTTACCTGACAATTTTATCTGACAACTTACTGATTCAATATTTTACATATGTACTTTCTAGTCTTGAGCTGGTATATATGGCTGCTTTATAGCAATACTTCGATGAAAATTTGTTTATTTTTTTGTTATCGTTGTCATCGTTGAAAACAGACATCTCGAAAAACCTTCTTGAATAAGAAATATTAGACCTTTATAAAGTTTAGTTAGCAGTTATCTTTCAAAAGTGTTCAAGCAGTAAATATTGGTCTGATAACCGGACATTTGCATAATATACAAAGATTCAGAGTTATAACAAATCTTTTTCTTAATTGAATGTTATAATTATACCCTGCAGCTGAGTACCACGAAGGTCTAAAAAATCAATCTGAGAACTGATGCACTGAAAATGGACAAAGTTGATTATTTTTTTTATCAAAATATTCTTAAAAAGCAGTCATATACCACCACAACCTACTAAAAAGTACACGCATACAGTTTAAGATCTGAATTGTGATCAAGTTGGAAGATATTGCGTTCTGTTAAAGAAATATTTACATGTGAACCACACTGGTTTGGCTTAACGTATTCCTCAATATTCGACATATGCCTGTCGAAAGATCGTACGTTACAGAAGAGTAATCGATAGTATATGTAATGGTAGCAGGAATGAACATTGCATATGAGCACACACGACTATGTTTCCTTCGCATTGTTGTCGAGTACATTCTCTTGTGTTTGCAATCAAATCAGTATCGCGATCACGCGAATTATTTGAACATTTTGTGCAATCGAAGTTGATCAACCATCGAAACGCGGTTAAGTAAAAGTATACATTAATTTGGTGTTGTTAGGTGACAAACATGAATGCCCACATAAAAAGTTGGACATGTCGGTTCTCGTCAGATCACCGAAGTTAAGCAAAGTTAAGCTCGGTCAATACTTGGATGGGTGACCGGGTGCTGTACTGGCTGGGCTGATCAGTGTCTAGGTTAATTGGAACTGAGCACTCTCGTGTTCTGAAACATGTAGACACCGTCGTGATATGACCTAAACAAGGTTGAAAACGACGTTAAACCATACTACTCTCTTACTCACTCCACGCAAACGACTGCATCGGTCTAGGTACCAACACAATGATCCGTCATCGTACAAACAGTATCATCTACCAGCGCAATCGACATCGTACAAACAGTATCATCTACCAGCGCATTCAATCAAACTAGTCATTCTTTGTTCTCATATATCTTTATCATATTGTACTTTCTATCTGACATGACTTTATTCACTCGAATTCCACTGTGAAGGCATTCCACACCTGATTGTTGATATCAACTGACGGAGTCAGTTCCAAACAACCAGCGCTCTCAGTGGCCGAGTGATCCAAAGCGCTTCGCTGGTGACCGTTAGCCTCACGCCGTTGAACCGGCACGGGTTCGAGCCCCGCTGGTGCATTTGTGAAAGTGTGTCAGTTACTTGCCGACGGGTGGTGATTATCTCAGGGTAGTCAGGATTCCTCCACCAATCAAACTAGCTGTCACCATGTTAGTGAATTAACCTCCACTGTGACATTAAACCAAATTCCCCCACAGGAAAGTCAGTATAGTCACAGGAAAGTCAGTACAAGGAGTTGTTTGAAATATCGATATCTACTATTCATGATCTTGTTTATAAAGGAGATGACTATCTAACTCATATAAGCGATCAATGTACTAACCTATTTTGGGCTGACGTACTTCGTGCTTGGAGAAATGTTAATGAAAACTTCCGTCCGCTCACGGCCGAGGATCTATACTATACAAATATTTGGTTAACCAAATTTATTAAAGTGGATACACAGAGCATTTTCTACAAAAAATGGTATAAACGTGGTGTGCACTTTATTGGTGACCTGATTGATGAGGACGGTAACTTTATAGATTACATAACTTTTGAAAAAAAAATTGAGGTTAAAACAAATTTTTTAGAATACTGGGGCGTCTGCAATGCAATACAAACTTACTTTAGCCACTGCAATTTGCAACCAGTACCACACAGGGCTTATAATCTAAATATTCCAAGCAAACTCCGCATCATATTGAGACACCCGACAGGTTGTAAAGACATTTATATTTCTCTGTTGAAAAACACTACCCCTAAAAGTCAAGAAAAATACGAAACTATATTACCCCATGAATGGAAAAAAATATATCAGCTGCCCTTCAAATGCTGTAAGAACACAAAATTGCAGTGGCTACAGTATAGGATCAATCATCATATCCTAGCCACTAATAAACTGTTGCTACAAATGGAAATTAGGAATGATGATAAATGCTCCTTTTGTCACCAGCAGACTGAAACTATTCAACATATATTTGGTGGATGCATAATAGTAGATAATCTATTGGAGTCTTTTAGAAAATGGATTTACTCAAAAATAAACATTCTTATCAATGTCTCTAAAAAGGAAATTCTATTCGGAATAACTAAGAATAAAGCCTATTATAAACCACTTAATTTCATTCTGCTGTTGGCAAAATATTATATTTATAAGTGTAGATGCCAAGGGAAAACTTTACATCTTTATGGTTTGCAGCATGTCGTCAAAGAATATTTAAATATAGAACAGTTCATTGCTATGAAGCACGAAATAATTGAACAGTTTGAAAAAGAATGGCGTCTGTGGCTGAAACTACTTAACTAATGTGTTTTGTTCCCTCGCTCTTCTATGGGAACGTCTATCTGATGTTATTCCGAAACAAATGATTTGTACAAGCGTTGATATATTGTTCTTTTTTTATTATTACTATTCTTTTGTGTATTTTTATTTTCATTTTTTTTTATTCTATTACGTATTTTGGCCCTTGAAACTAATCTTAGAACGATATACATGGGTTCATGTGTGATATTGTATGTTTTCTACCTGATGGTGGTGTGTTTTCACTGTATCATCTCTGTTGGCATCTGTTTGTGGCAATAAATGTACATTAAAAAAAAAAAAAAAAAATCCCCCACCCTCCGAACAACCCTCGTCCATGGATGGTCAGTCATGGTCGCATTAATTTTGTTTAAACTTCTCTAGTCCGTGATAAATTAATACAAATGTCAGCAATTGGACCGCTTTTCCTTGGAATAAGCATACATCAGAAAAATTGCATTGTTCTATCATTTTTTTCTCAGTTTGGGATCCTCAAACTTAGCAATACCCCCTCCTTCCCCACGCATTCGCGAACGCCAGATATTCACTAATATGACATGAAGACATGATGAAGTTATCATGCCGACGATTACGGTTGTGTAATCTTGGTCAATGGCCAATGGCAACGAGCAACACGGATCGAAACTGGCGACGGTGAGTGGAATCTGATTCCTCGCGCCGTGAAAATGTAAATGTAAGCACTGTAATCCTGCATTCCTACAGTTCAGAGCATCGCCAGCTAATGTACGTTGTAAATAAATTTGATAGACGATTGTATTACGATCGTGATATCACTTTGCCATTTAAACCTTTTCAAATGAACTGGCGGCTCGCCTCTAATTATATATTTTATTGGCGGACCTCAAACTAAATTTTAGCATTTTAATAGGTCAGTTTACTATGGAGTAAACATCCGTATACCCAGTTCTGTACACCTGAGTGATCTGGCAACTCACGAGGCAAATCCACCTACTGCGGTATACTGATTGAAGGCGGATCACTCGAAAGGCAAGGGTCCCAGGGTGTGCAAATACACGATTTACGCACAAACACAGACAATGTGGTTCTTCAATTCAAAACTTCAAAATATAATTTTCTGGTATTCTTAGCGTGATACACCATACTATTTATAAGAATTTAACATTAATCTTAGCACAACGAGGTTAATGTAGCGCCTGTACATTACTTTCGGCAACGTGGAGACCGAATCCATATGTGAACGGATGAATATATTTTGAATTCCTTCGTAAAGTGTTATAAAATGTAATGTAACCCACACATCATGGAGCGTCATATTGAATGGAAGTATTGAGACTGGCAATATGTAAGGAAATGGGACCAGCAATTTCAATGCCAAGAAAAGAATCAAAGATGAGACGAGTATTGATATGTCAAATGTTATTCGACGCTAGGGTGAAGGAAGAATTGTGAACGTAGAATACGAAAGAATAATTGGGCGAAACTAATTTTCAGCAAATATCCTTTGGTCTCCCTGATTTCGTCAAATCACTTAAAAAGTTTGAGTCATATTACACCAAAGGCTGAACAAGTCAAACTCCTACATTTATGAGCGGAGCATAATTTGTATTATGAACTACGTCATTAATTCAAAATCGTTGGGTCTTACGTGTTACATTGACTGGCTGTTGTAAGGTAGTGAATATGTACAATATTATGTCATGTCCAACTGTACATAAAACGCCATGTGCCTAGCCTAAGTTTTGGGAACTACAAACAGTTTAACTTTCGAATTATTTCTGTTGGTTTGAGATACCGACACAGTGTAATGGCGACGAAAATTGGATGGAAAACACATAGGAACAATTCATTTGCAATTTTATACTGGTACTGCATCGCCAACAGCACGTACATACATGTATGCTACATGGTTTTAATCTGACCACTTTTTCCCAAATTTCCGATTTCAAGCATTCTGAACGTTCAAAATTTCAACTGGTGGTCCGCGAATTTTCCTGGCGATTCTTGGACGTCAATCTTTGTACCGTCACCTTATATTTCGATAAGGCATTCACACACTAAACTGTGATTTTCGGGGTTTCCATTTTCTAAAATATATATATTTTTTATCCTCAGTGGCCTGGGCCTATGGTCTTTTGACCTTAATAGTATTCTGGCTGTTTGAAGGCATCCACATCATTAGACTAGAGTAATAGCACAGACAGTTTCCTGCGGGGTGAATGAGAGACTTTTGACCGTTGATCTATTTCGTCTAGACGATAATGTTCTATCAGTGTCACGGTCTAATTCTATGTCAGTGTTGGAGAAATACGTGTATGTCATTGTTCAGAAGAAATGTGTTCATTTATTTCTTACCCAATGAACATTAAGACTGGGCTTCATACTATATGCAAAGCCTAGTCTTACGCATGCCTCCAATGCGAAAAGTCCCCTTGAAAAATCCTAATTTTCTATCTATAAATTGTAAGCTTTAAAATTATGTGTACATGCATGTCATTGGTGAGATGACATTCGCCTTAATCTATTTATTTCTTATCAATTAATATCAGAACTGGTTTTGGTTTTGTTATGGAGACTTAATCCCAGCTGAAACATCTTACTATTTTCACAAATTTATTTCCATGTAGCAGTGAACAAAGATAAATTTGGAAATTTGTTTAACATTATTTGTCTTCAGTATGGTTAAGTATGAATCGCATGTAAAAAGATTTGCATGACAGCCTTTCTTTTTTTTTGTTTAAGCTTCTTCCATATTATGTATAAATTAGATGGGCCGAAAGTGTGACAGTCCAAAAAAGTTTCCGCTGTATTGCTCTGATTCATGCTTGCACTCTCAGTATTTCATTTTAACCCTGTATGGATTGAGGGAGGCCACCCACCTCACCTCCTGTATTTTTGCTTCTATCCCCGAAACGACGAAATTAATGGTAGCTGAAACTCCGTGACTTTGTAGATATTTATATTGGGATCATTTTTTTAATCCTATTAACTTCACCCCCATCAGAGGATCATGGGTAAATTCAAAATGGCGGTCATGTGACGTAACACAAAAGGTCTTCTAAATTTGTGCTTTTCTGCATGGGAAATTTGGTGAAACCTATTTTATTTGATATCAGATTATTATTTACTAATTTAGCATACAGTTTTTATGAAGAAAACGCATAAAAAAAATCAGACCGGATATCGTCCAAAAATGCTTTTGTTTTAAATGACGTCACGGTGACGTAATCGTTGCGGCCATCTTTCATTTTTGTTACATTTTCTACTGGAGCTTGACCCCAAAATATAGTGTGATAAGTTTCAACCCTCTAGATTTAGCGTTAGCGAAAATATGTAGGCGGGCTCATCCCTCCCTCTTTCCCCGAGGCTGTGGTACTACCAAATCGCCCAGGCCAGATAGGGTTAAACAATTACACGCAACATATAAGAGTGCTTGAAAAGATGCCGGCATACTGTCAAGAAATCCTATGACCTCACAATTCAATTTTCTGACTGCATATCTAAAACCATCACATGAACAAGATATGATATATACGGATTTGTATCTCAGCCACGCCTCTGTTTTAGCTGTTCATGTGGGTATCAGAACGATACGCTTGGCCCTATCACTCCATCTGATAGAAATCATGAAATGTGTGACTCAAACGGGGAAAATACCGGTAAAATACAAGTTCCTAATCAGAACATAGTGTCTGTGAGGCCTGATGCCGTCCCAATACGTCATTCTCCGCCAAATTATAGAACACATTTCACTGCCCCGGCAATGTCATTGTCTTCAGGCTTACTTTTTTAGCATTTTCCCGCAATACTCTGAAAAAACAATACAGCTAGTAGATTATATTATATTAGTTTATCGATTATTAAATTTTATTTTTATTTGGATTTTTAAATGTTTCCTACTGGTACAAATTGAATAAAGATGATCATCTTTCAAAGTCATAAATTTGAAAAAAACCCGTCATACTGATTTAGCGACGAATAACTACCAATATTTGTTTTTGATTTTGCATCAGAATGATGTTTCCTGTATAGGGATTTCATATTTAGTAGTATTACCCAATATCTGATTGTCCAAATAAGTCGCACTTGATGCCCATATTTAAGTTTGCCAAATAGAATTGATTTTGTCTTTATTTTCATTTTATTGCTCATGGCGATATTTGATTGTGAACAGTTGATCAGTTGCATTTTGCCGTAAATAGTGGTTGAGTTGGCGAAATAATCGTCACACTCTGAAATGGGTTTACTTTAAAAAAATCTAAGCTCGATGAAATTTGATGAGTGACAGGCAAGTATGACATCATATCATCATATCGTCATTGTGTTAACTACCAATAGAATTTCTGATTTCACTCCATTACCTTGTATATTTTTATTCGCCCGGGGATAGGAAGCTGAAATTCTATACCGAGAAATTTGAAAAGATATACAATAGCTGTTCTGATTATGTTACATTGAAGTAATTGAAAATATACAGTTTTTGTCTAAATAATAGATTTTTTTTCCGTTTACTCAGTCTTGTTTTTTTTTCTCCTAAAAAAACTGCTGGGCAGATTAGGAAATAAATACTTAATGTGCGGTAAAATAATCTTAGACACCTTCTGGTAGACAAAAACAAAAAAGCAAAACACGAAGGAAAATATAAAAAAAAGAAACTTTTCAGCTTCATCCTAATTTATGCCATTTCGAATTTGCCAATCTTGCTCTGCTTGGGGGATCACGTAAATATTCGAAAATGATGGAAGAAACATTCAGTAAGTTTCAACTTCCATCTTCTCTCGTTATAGAGAAACGTTCACAGGGAGGGACTGAATCTGCTGTTGTCCCATGGAGTTGTCCAAATTATAGAATGTGCTAGAATTTGGTTATCTCTATCGGTATTTCGCTATCTGCATCATATATAAAGAGGGATCGAAAAAGCAATTATTTTAGCCTTCCATTCGGGCAAGTGGTATGTTAAAATTTGCTTGCTTTTGGCAGTTTTAACTTGTCTCTTTCAATATGGCGTGTGTTGCCTGACGAAATCTGAGTTGCCCATGGACAGGCGAAGGGTCAAGAAAAATTTGCCCGTGTTGTTTTTAGATTGCCTCCGCAGGCGGACAGGTATTATTTCGACCCCTGTAATATTATGTCATGCGTGTACTTGCATTTTTATTATGCAAAATACGTGCATTCCCACATGCAATATTAACAGGTTATATTTATGGTACAATGTTTTTCGACATCCCCCCAGAATCTATGTGACACTAGATTGAGATTCAATTATGTTGCTTTGTAAATCACGCGCCATTTTGAACGTATTTTTAGTTTAGGATTTTAAATAAGATCCGGAATTATTTATTAAAACACACACGTTCCACTGGCTGTCAGATGTGCCACAAATAGTAACCTCTGTAACCATGTTTTCTTCGAATGCCTTTTATTTCGAATCCAGCATTGTTTTCCCAAATAAGAGCGATCATTAAAACTGGAATAGAATATATTAAAATAGGTTAAAATCAAGGTAAAGTGTTTACCACTTTAGCGACAACAAACTTAACAAATACGAAACTATACCCAAATCAGTAAGCTTAAGTATAGTTAAAAATATTAATTGCAATGGAAAAACATCAAAAAAGATTCAGACAATACAAAATTAACACAATGCTACTTCTAATTATTTGTAATTAAATGTATGTACACCTTGAAACGTATATTTCTATTTGTTAATAGTGGAAGAAATAAACGTTAAAAATGTAGATATTTGTTGAATAAATTAAAGGGCCTATGAATGCGGAAGAACACGACCATGAAAAGATAGATATTTAACAGTATAATTAAAGATATCCCGGTACTTGAGGGGGTCGGGACGGTTGTATCGTTTGTTTCTACATATAGCGATCCATATATAATATTATATATTTATAATGCGGAGATAGCATTTAGGGCGAACCGAGTTACCGGGTCTGACGCGGGGGTATCGGTTCACATTGGGGAAAAACTATGTGCACTTTTTTTTGTTTTCTAATTATGTAGCTTAACTTCAACATCTACACGTATTTACACGTAAAAGTAATTTACTTCCTATCCAATCGTTACAGAATTCGGCGTTAAATTCGGATTCTGTTTTCATGCCCATGGAGATTGCGTTATCCAGCTGGATCATGCGATCATCACGTGACTATATTACTGCGCCTTCGTTTTCCATTGAACAATGACACGATGGCAAACAAAGAAGAAAATAAACGTAATGTTTATAAAACGAACGACTTCTTTCACTGCAGAACGAGCCAATATTCGTTAAACGTTTTTTTCAATGGTATTCCACGAAATACGCAACGATGGGTGTAGAACGACTTGTTGTTTTTTGCATCGTTTTAAACGAACGAATCAAAAACGATAAATGTGAACGCTCCCTTATTCTCTATTCAACAAAAGAACATATTTACTTCAGCCAGTATAATATTCAACGAAATCGGACGGTTGTTCAAGCCTGTCCTTGTTGGGTTCGTGATCATGTTATACCCAACAAGGAACACAACTCTTCAATGTGTTTAGTTCATTATAACAGTATTTTTGCCAGCTCGCGAAAATGTCATCTTCTCGACAAAATACCAGCCTAAATACCTACGGCAGATTGGTATAAGTGAAATTAATGCTGTCAAATCAACTGCATATGCCTTGAATAATAATATGGAAGCATGCGTTAAAGTTATTTTTGCGCCTAGGACATGAATTGTTTGAATACAAAAATGTATAAGAATCTTAAAGAAAGTGTTAGACCGAGTAAACAATTGACAGGGGTCGGCCGTCTGTTAGAATTTAACAGTATCGTATTTCACCGCTGCACAAAGTGGAAGAACCGACTTGACCTGATTTCAGCGAGTATTATCAAATAAAGCGATTAAAATAATAAAAGTGTGACCAGATTATATTGTATGTAACTGGAGCTATTTTGATAATCGATTCTCCAGCGTGTATACCAGATTTTGTAACTAGGTGATACCAAACGTGTGTTGGATTGATTCTCCATCTTGAAGAATAGGTGAACTTCTTGTCTTATTTACTTTGGCTATTCGCTGTAATATTTGTGTAGCTGGCCGAGGTAGATTGTAATATTATGTACTAGAAATTATGCTATTATAATATCCTGTAAACACTAGGTTTGTACATATGTTGGTTTCGGTGTCTATGGAGATAGTCAGTCAGCATGCTCCATTTGACTGATGCGTGTTCCCGTTAGCAGTTTTGGCACAGATCAGTTAGCTGGCTTGCGGTGCAGATGCGGGGTTAATGGGCGCGTAGGATTTAGGAGCTATTGGATCTACCGATATTTATATATGTTCAGTGGTTTTTTAAAGTATATCTCCGATACGACAGTCAATATTCATTTGTCTCTGGTTCGAGTGAAGTACGAATATTTCCACATGACAATGTTTTCAGATATGCAATCACGATCTTGGCCTTTGGGGTCAGCACGTTTATATGTTACGTTTATTCTTATCTGTATATGGTGAGATTCCGTTGGTGGACGTTTTGTCCCCAGACTTGCCCTCTGTACAAATCAGTGTGATTGTATTGTGTGACTCTGGTTAACCTGATGGATAATGAAGCGTTTGGTCGTCGTCGGGTCTCACAGACTTGCGTTCTGAATAAGAACTTACATTCTACTAATATTTCCCCGTTTGGGCCATCTCTTCTATCTAACGGGGGGGGTGTCGAATTTGGCTTAATACCACACTCAAGTTTGTTTCACTCATGTGGTGACAGTCGGTTTGGTAGGTGGAGGAATCCAGAGTACCCGGAGAGAACCACTGCCCGTCGGCAAGTAACTGACAAACGTCCACACTTGGATAAACTGGGCTCGAATCCGTGCCGGTTCAGCGGTGTGATTCTACCTAACGGTCACATAGTTCATCACTTTCCATCGGATGCATTGTTGGAGCTATTACATCGTTGCTCTTGGATAATTGTGTCTTATGCCGCTGAGGCCGGTGCTGGGGGCCATGTTACATGTCATTTAAGAGGTTCACATGAACAGCTCTAACAAAGGCGTGGCTGAGATGCAAGTCGTCAGAGGGTGTCATTTTTGGTTCTTGTGATGTTTATAGAAATGCAGTCAGCATAAATTGATCTGTGAGGACATATGACGTCTTATCAGTACTCTGGCATCTTTTTCCACCCTTTATATCTTGCGCTTAATTTAATCCAGAAACAGACTCGGTCGAGTCAACCCCTGATGACATGGGAAACAGGTTACGAGCTATGGACGATACATTCACGTGGTGGTCAAATATTCTTTCATAGCATCATATGCGTTATGATTCCATCGAAATTATAACATTTACAAAAAAACAAGCAAAATTCTTACTTGTTCCAGAGCATTGGCATGGTGTATCACAATATAGCTTCTCTGAGATCTTGATGTAATCTTTGAACTTGTCTGTACATGTGACGCTTTCCGTCTTGAGACATTGAGTATATTCCGCATTCACTCTGCAAGGGAAAACAGCCAGTAATCACAAACAAAATAATCTACCTCTCCTTTCTTACTGGTTGGAGATATAATGTACCAAAGAGTTAGGGCCAAACCAGTTTGGACCATTTGTAAATAGTTTGCTTTAAAAAGTTTTTTAATACCTGTATCTCCCATTTTACTGATCCAATATTTTACATATGTGCTTTCCAGTCTTGCGGTGGTATATATTGCTGCTTGATAGCAATACTTTGATGAATTTTTGTTATATTGTTTTGTCAATTTTGATGCACCAAATATCAAATTTGAAAACTGACATCGCGAAAAATCTTCTTGAATAAGAAATATTAGACCTTTATAAAGTTTAGTTAGCAGTTATCTTTCAAATGTTTGTGTTCAATCAGTAAATATTGGTTATATAACAGGACATTGGCATAATATAAAGTTTCAGAGTTAACAAATCTTTTTTTCTGAATTGAATGTTAGAATTATACCCTCCAGCTCGATACCATGAAATTTGAGAACTGGTGCACTAAAGATGGACAAAGTTGGCAAAACATTTTAAACTATTTTTTTTTATCAAAATATTCTAAAAAAAGCAGTCATATACCACCACATGTTACTAAAAGGTACACACATACAATTTCAGATCTGAATTGTGATCAAGTGGGAAGATATTGCGTTTTGTTAAAGAAATATTTACATGTGAACCACACTGGTTTGGCTTAACTCAATATTCGACAAATGCCTTTCGAAAGATCGTACGTTACAGAAGAGTAATCGATAGTATATGTAATGGTAGTAGGAATGAACATTTCATATGAGCACACACGACTACGTTTCCTTTGCATTGTTGTCTACTACATTCTCTTGTGTTTGCAATCAAAACATTAAGAAACAACAACTCGTTGGTCGAATACAGTGGAAGTGATCAGTTCAACATGAATGCACATACTTGCAAAATGGTTCAGCATTCATGTCATTCAAATAGGTGTTTAAAGCAGCAAGGCTGTCTTTCTCCAAAGACAGACACTCTTGAAAAGCCTTCTGTGAACAGGGGTCCGTGAGAACACTGAGCAATTCCTGCAATGGATTCTCTGTAGTGGCCGCGACAACAGATTCAACTAAAAGACATAAAATAAGAAAGAACAAGAGCCGTATTAGTGAAAGCTAACGCGTATACGTCATAATCTGAAGCAATATAGTGCAGTCCAATCCAGTGTCAATTTCCATCATTGCATCTTCCCACAACCGCGATCACGCGATTATTTGAATATTTTGTGCCATCGAAGTTGATCAACCATCGAAACACGGTTGAGTAAAAGTATACATTAATTTGGTGTTGTTAGTTGACAGACATGAATACTCACATAAAGCGTTGGACATACCGGTTCTCGTCAGATCACCGAAGTTAAGCAAAATTAAGCTCGGTCAATACTTGGATGGGTGACAGGGTGCTGTACTGGCTGGGCTGATCAGTGTCTAGGTTAATAGGAACTGCGCACTCTCGTGTTCTGACAGATGTAGACACCGTCGTGATATGACCTAAACAAGGTTGAAAACGACGCTAAACCCTACTACTCACTCACTCGCTCCACGCAAACGACTGCATCGGTCTAGGTACCAACACAATGATCCGCCATCGTACAAACAGTATCATCTACCAGCGCAATCGACATCGTACAAACAGTATCATCTACCAGCGCATTCAATCAAACTAGTCATTCTTTGTTCTCATATATCTTTATCATATTGTACTTTCTATCTGACATGACTTTATTCACTCGAATTTCACTGTGAAGGCATTCCACACCTGATTGTTGATATCAACTGACGGAGTCAGTTCCAAACAACCAGGGCTCTCGGTGGCCGAGTGATCTAAAGCGCTTCGCTGGTGATCGACCGCTAGTCTCACACCATTGAACCAGCACGGCTTCGATCCCCGCTGGTGCATTTGTGAAAGTGTGTCAGTTACTTGCCGACGGGTGGTGATTATCTCAGGGTAGTCAGGATACCTCCACCAATCAAACTAGCTGTCTAGTGAATTAACCTCCACTATGACATTAAACCAAATCCCCCCACTCTCCGAACAACCCTCATCCATGGATAGTCAATCATGGTCGCATTAATTTTGCTTAAGCTTCTCTAATCCGTGATAAATTAATACAAATGTCAGCAATTGAACCGTTTTCCCTTGGAATAAGCATACATAAAAAAATTGCATTGTTCTATCATTTTTTTCTCAGTTTGGGATCCTCAAACTTAGCAATACCCTCTCCTTCCCCACGCATTCGCGAATGCCAGATATTCACTAATATGACATGAAGTTATCATGCCGACGATTACGGTTGTGTAATCTTGGAACTGGCGACGGTGAGTGGAATCTGATACCTCGCGCCGAGAAAATGTAAATGTAGGCACTGTAATCCTGCATTCCTACAGTTCAGAGCATCGCCAGCTAATGTACTTTGTAAATAAACTTTATAGACGATTGTATTACGATCGTGATAATCACTTTGCCATTCAAACCTTTTCAAATAAACTGGCGGCTCGCCTCTAATTATATATTTTATTGGCGGTCTTCAAACTAAATTTTCGCATTTTAATAGATCAGTTTACTATGGAGTAAACATCCGTATACCCGGTTTTGTACACCTGAGTGGTTTGACAACTCACGAGGTAAATCAACCTACTGCGGTATACTGATTGAAGGCGGATCACTCGAAAGGCAGGGGTCCCAGAGTGTGCAAATACACCATTTACGTGCAAACACAGACAATGTGGTTCTTCAATTCAAAACTTCAAAATGTAATTTTCTGGTATTCTTAGCGTGATACATCATACTATTTATAAGAATTTAACATTAATCTTAGCACAACGAGGTTAATGTAGCGCGTGTACATTACTATAGGCAACGTGGAGACCGAATCCATATGTGAACGGATGAATATATTTTGATTTCCTTAGTAAAGTGTTATAAAATGTAATGTAACCCATACATCATGGCGCGTCATATTGAATGGGAAATATTGAGACGGGCAATGTGTAAGAAAATGGGACCAGCAATTTCAATGCCAAGAAAAGACTCAAAGAGCAGACGAGTATTGATATGACAAATGATATTCGACGCTAGGGTGAAGGAAGAATTGTGAACGTAGAATACTAAAGAATAATTCTGAAAATCCAGTTGAATCAACTTTTATATGAAATTCAAATTATACTTTTATTAGTATTGAGCAGTCGTTATTATATTAGTTTTTTCACAATGCGATATCTCTGCAAAGGCTCTGGCTAAGACGTCTAACACAAATACGCTGGTTAGTTTCTCGGAAATATAGCGCAGCATTTATCAGAAACAAGACGTACAGATGTATGGGCCTATGCCAATTCGCAACTCCCTTGAGATGTACCCCTGACTGACTTATTCAGTACATGTAGCTGTTTATTACAACAATGGTCATGGTTTTCAGCAAACATCGGCGTGAGATAGGGCTTTTTCTGATAATACAGGTACAGAAATGCAAAGCAGCCATCACCTGAAAACAGCTGTTATAAGAGAACATGCAAAATGTGAGGAGAGTAGGATCTGGGCGAAACTAATTTTCAGCAAATATCCTTTGGTCTCCCTGATTTCGTCAAATCATTGAAAAGGTTTGAGTCATATTACACCAAAGGCTGAGCAAGTCAAGGTCCTACATTTATGAGCGGAGCATAATTTGTATTATGAACTACGGTACGTCATTAAACCAAACACGTTGGGTCCAATTACCAATATACGAGTTGTCAGAGCCTTTCCATCATAGCTCTCTATATTTGTATCTAATACCGCTTATGCCGGTGCTAGGGGCCGTGTGGTCATGCACTCTAACCTCAAAAGGTGTAAAAAAGGTGTAAAAAGGGTGTAAATCAAACATTTACACCTTCTGGGTTCATGTTTACACCCTTAGGAGGTGTAAATAAGGTGTAGAAAAGGTGCAAATGTATGAAGATTGATTCCAACCCTGCTTTTACACCCGTAAAGGTGTAAATTTATTGGAAGGTGTTAAAAAGGTGTAAATACTTAATTTTCCATACACATTTGGAACTTAATTTCTATGTTGCAGAAATGTATTTCCTTGTCATGCTTTCGGTAAACCATCAACATTTTCAAGCACCCCAACTTTTTACACAAAACTAAATCAATGGATCTAACAATTTGACCAGTCTCTCCAACATTTGTGCAAAAATTCTGAAGGAAATATTACAAAAAAAACGAGCTGCAGACCATAAGAGTCAATCCCCCCGTCAGTTTCACGAGGGAGTGAATATTGAACAGTCGCTCAAGTGTTTTCGCTCAAGGTTGGGCCCAACACTACATAGTGGTAGGGGGGGGGACGTTCTGAGGTTTTGAATATCAACATTGTATAGTGAATGTTATGTATCATGCAGAGTCGACAAAAGCACGTTGTTTGTCGACCAATGTAAGAAGTTATCAGATCGATATCTACAGTGCTGATAATTGCTCAGCTATCAGATAAAGTGATTTTGAACTTCATTCCAATGGGGCATTTGCACAATAAGCAGTGAATAAAACGGAAATTGTAAAATTATGGGCTTTGATTGATCCACTGAGACAGGAAGGTGTGAAAGAGACTTAACGGTTCGAAGTGATAATCATGACAGCTTGTTGTGCATGTTATCCATTAACAATTGCGCGATTATCGTCACAAATTATTACTTGATAAAGCAATGGTTACCATCCTCTCCGACCCCTTTTGACACACCAAAATCATAATCCGCGGCCTGCCTTTGTCTCCTATCCCTTTGACGCTAACGCCAAGCTTTGGTTAAATTGTACATATCGGTGATGATTCTATTGCTCAATTAGTTTTTAGTGTATTCTGTCAATGCCTAACAATATATGCATCGCTTCTATTGTTCATTAATTTGTAAATAAGCATGGCTCCGCTTCTCATGCTGTTATTTATTTTAATATTTAGTACTGCAAAAGATCTTAAATTAACAACATGTACCGTGAAGTTTAAATAAAATATTGAGTTGATGGGCCGCGAAATCCGTATGGGAAGCGGCTCTTAAACTACAATTTCAATCAATCATGCTGTCCACCATTTCCAATATATGCACACGCGATATTACTTCCAAACAAACATATATTAGGATAAATTACGTACAGCCGGTTTTTTTTTCACGTCGCTCGTTCGGTGCTGTTCTGTCCATCAAAGTGGACTTTCTGCGAGATGGCGACTTGCCCGCTGTTGATCGGGGAGAACCGAAAGAAAATCGCTTTACCTTTTGCAACTCCCAGCCTGTCGGACCTTGAAGATCATATTTCACAGACTGCTACCTTAGCTGATCTAATTGGCATTAACGACGTAACCTTCCAGGTAAATATGCCATTTTTTTCATATTTGTACAATATAATTGCCCCTGTGAACCCAGGTCGGAGCAGGGAGATGCATGTAAATATGTATGTATTTAGAGGCTAAAGAAAATGTTACATCTTACAGACAATTTATAACGGAGAATATATTTTTATACTGTCGGAAAAGCTGATCGAAACTTAGTTCAACTATGCTAAAAATGTGACTCGATTGAGTATTTTCTGTTGCTCTCGGTATTTCATTCAACTTTTGCCGACAGAACAGAACAAGCTCGAAACTTTGTTGAATCAACATACATGCGGGAAAATACGGTGCTATGATAACATACACTTCTGCGAAATTTGATTAATATAATCTGCTCAGAGATATTGTTTGACCCAATCAACTTAGTGACGCTTGAAAATATAGAAATTCTATTTAAATCTCATCAATAGTAGGCCCCTATATGAGATAAAAACGAGTCATAACTGGTTAGCCTGGTGCCCTGATTATGGAGGTGCTTGTTACCCTATGCCATAGTGTTCGGGAACCAGATTATAGATGATACTAGTCAATGCGCATGCTCACAAGGATCACGTGGGAGAAAATGGAGGGCGGTTTGATTTTCTTCGAGAAGGCTTGTTTCAAACTTTGCGAAATCGTGTCGATTTAGCCCACTATAGTCACACATATTTGTAAGTATTATCTTCATTAGATAGGAGTGCAACTACCTCGAACACGTCACTGTTGAAAATGTGCTCCAAAATGTTCAGCTCGCATAAAACTGGGAGTTCGTTCAATGAATGCGAATCCAAAATGGCGGCATAAATTTGTTCATTGATAGCTTTGCTCAGTTCAATGCAGTACTTATAGTGAATTTTAGTACACAGTGGAATAGGAATAGTTAAAAAACGCCCAGCCACTTGGAACATCACGGAACGTTTGGGATATTTTTAGGTATTATTTACCCTTACTATTTACTTATATAATTTTACTAATATGAAACCAGAATTATATGATGTTTAAGAAGAGCCGGGCTGGACTGGAGGATCGGTTCTTGTAGGTTCTCTTCAACCCCTACGACTTAGTTTCGTGGGTATATGACGGCTTATTTTCGTGGCTATATCAGACAGATTGACTGATAAATTGTTTGCCACTTAGTTAAATGTGATTTATTTATTTTCCAGTTGTATGATGCTGATTTTGAAGAGTTCATGGACATCGAGCACCACGATGAGATACCGGGAAAGTTCGAAATCCAGATATTACAGCATACGACAACAGATTGAGCATTTTACAATGTCCCAGAGCGTACTGATAAGAAGGTATCAACGATTCGTGTTCTCCATTGATACCCAATGTATTCGTACCACAAAGCATTGTTTGGGGGTGAATCACTGTTATTCACAGACCATGAAAATATAATAATTAATTATGGCAGAACTAATGAAATATCCTAGTATTTTGAAATCTGACCGGAACCTTTGCTAATTTTAATAAGTCTTATAATTATTATTCACTTCTGGTTTTGTAGCTACACTGTGATCAATCGTTCCAGTTCAATGAATATGTGGATACATGTATATTTGATTCACCCTGTTTCTATGCAGACTACGCAGGATATAGCCAGTTACTTATGTGCGTCTTTAAATCGCAGTTGAAAAATTAATATTTTTCCCCATTTCAGGAGAGCACAGGCACTGGTCCAAGTGACACCGTGGAAATGCATTTTCAACATGAACGATCAACTATGTAAGTCAACTTTCTTACAGTCTGATTACCGTAGTTTTGTTTCTTTTCCAAAGAATGTAAATTTTTATTCAGTTACATGAGCTGGGTTCGACGGGTGGCACTAAATAAGAGACCGATAATTATAAAGGACAGACCTATACTAGATTACGGCCTCTAGAAGACATAATTGGTAGCTTGTGGTATTTTCTTGTGAAAACAGCTGTTGAAAGCGTAAAACGGTGTGGCAATCAGCTTCCCGCTAGGCCCTACGGGAAGCGGCACACGGCCGATTCACCCACCTGTGTGTCTAACACCTTCCATGCACTCCCAGCGGACCGGTTCGGCCGGTGTGTTTATGCAAGAGCAGTAGCTACTTTGACAGATTCCACGAATTGGAACAAAGAGCTCGCTTTTCATGAGCAGCAGTGATACCAGTATTAATATTAATATAATTAATATTATTAATATATTAGTATTATTATTAATATGACCCGATATTGTATGAAATTTATCAGACACGAAATGACAAATTACGGTACAGGAAGTGACAGAAGGCAATAAAAATCTATATTTATGGGCGGAGAATGGCATATTTCTATTTCACAGTTCGGGCAGTAACAGTAAGAAAAAAAGAAAGTAAAAAACCTGAAGAAAAGATCCATCCGTTTCATTCCCACCTACCACACAGAGATGAAATATATAAGGAAAATCCTGTTGAAATATTGACATTTTATCAAATCTTTCGAATCACGCACAACGAAAGTCTGGGAAAACCCAGTAATTGCATGCAGAAGGGGGAAGAATTTGAAAGAAATGTTGAAGAAATCAAAACGTTGAACATTGTGAATTGATACGTTGGACTCCTGATGAGGGTTGACGTGTTGTTATTTTACTAAAATAACTCGAATAAACCCGAAACACTTGTTTCATTCAACTTTATTCGTGCTCAATATGCTCCTATAATATCAAGTATGTGTAATATATATCAGGAGAATTTAGAGCTGCAGGTCGGTGCGCTGGGCGAGTCTGGCGGGCGAATTGACCGTGCGATTCGGCCGTGCGACGCCCTTCCTAACGTAACGGGCGCAGCTAAATGCGATACCGTTTTTGCTCTATAAACAATCATTTTTTATGAGAAAATCCCACAAAGTACCAATTATTTATTCTAAAAGTCGTAATCAATGATACTTAGGTATCGCTCTGTATGTTTTTAGTATCGGTCTGTCCTTTATAAGTAGCGGTCTGTATTGGTCTGTACCGGTCTGTATCGGTCTGTAATTAGGGTGCCCAGGTTCAACCGACTACTGTGTTGGGATTGACATTTCAAAACATAAATTTACTATTTGTTTCTGTGTATATTTCCAGTTAACAAAAATAGAACTTTAATGCATACAGTGATAAGTATCATTTACATTGTGGAATTAGTTTATCAGTTGGTTCTTACTGGTTGTAGGATTGGACCTAGCAGCAGTACACCTACTCTCGGTCAAGAGCCATTGAACTTTGAACAGCCTTTAATACAGACGAAAAGCAAACGGTATCAAGAAAACAGACCCTTCCACAGCTCAGAGGCGGATAATTATTGATGGCCATTGTTTCTTGTTATACCCTACTCTCGGAGAGTTTTTGATTTTCGGTCTCGGAGGCTAAGGCACCCCAGAAGGTTATTTACAAAAGTATTCCATGACAGTTGGTGAAAGTTGGAGGCATAAGTTACATGAACATAACGTGCTCAATTTAGGTTGGGTTGGGATGCTTGTAGTTTTAATCGATTGAACTTTGTGCTTCAAGGGATTGCGAGTGAACTATGATATCAGGGAGGGTTAACATGAAAATACCAATGTAAATGTGCTTTTGTGATTTCCCTAATAAAATATATCATACATATATTTTGTGTTAATGTTCTTATTGTGTACCTCAACCAAGAGCCATTACTGGATGGTACGAACACCACTAATTCTCACTAAAAAGGTGCAAATTAACACCTTTTGAAGGTGTAATTCTCACGAAATGGGTGTGTTTTAACACCCCTGGAAGATGGAATCGTCTCCAGAAGGTGTATTTTAGCACCTCTAGAAGGTTTAGTTTTGGGCAAAAGGTGTAAATAAACACCCAAGAGGGTGTAATCGCGGTCAAAAGGTGTACATTAACACCAATAAAAGGTGTAATTTTTACTAATAAGGTGTATTTTAGCACCCCTAGATGATTCAAATTTGCCCAAAAGGTGTGAATTAACACCCAAAGAAGGTGTAATTCAGTTGAGAAGGTGTAAATTAACACCACTGGAAGGTTTAGTTCTTGTCAAAAGGTGTAAATAAACACCCATGGGATGCTGGGTTCCCAACAAAAATATGCTCATAAATTTGTCTGGGAGGTGCAAATTTTATTCAGAAGGTGTGAATAAACACCCATGGAAGGTGTAATGTGAGCAAAAAAGGTGTAACTTAACACCTTTTCGAGAAGGTGTAAATTTATACCTTTTGGAGAGGGTGTTAATTCACACCCAAAAGGGTGTTAGCCCTGGGACAAGCCATTTACACCCCGTAGAGGTGTAATTTACACCTTCTGGGGTAAGAGTGTGTCATACAAGTTGCCACATGAACAGGTACAATACAAGCGTACCTGAGATACAACACATATCACGAATCGTTAGATTCTTGGTGTGTGCTTTAGAATAGGTTAACCAGAAAACTATACTGAGAAGCCATGTGACTCTGTCAGTATGTCGGCACCTCTTCCCACTTCCCTTATATGTGCTATAATTTTGCAAGGTAGTGAATATGTACAATATTATTTCATGTCCAACTGCGGTTACAATACTGATATTACATGTAGATAAAACGCCATGTGCTTAGCCTAAGTTTTGGGAATTACAAACAGTTTAACTTTCGAATTATTTCTGTTGGTTTGAGATATCGAAACAGTGTAATGGCGACAAAAGTTGGATGGAAAACACGTAGGAACAATTCAGTTGCAATTTGTTACTGATACTGCATCGCCAACATCACGTACATATGCTATACGGTTTCAATATTTCCACCTTTTTCTAATTTTCCGATTTCAAGCATTCTGAACTCTTGTTTCAACGTTCAACACTTACGACTAGTGGTCCGCGAATTTCCCCAGCGATTCTTGTACGTCGATCTTTGTACCGACACCTTATATTTCGATAGTGCATTCAAACACAAAACTGTGATTTTCGGGGTTTCCATTTTTTTAAAAATATTTTAATTTTTTTATCCCCAGTGGCCTAGACCTATGGTCTTTCGACCTTAATAGTATTATGGCTGTCTGAAGGCATCCACATCATTAGACTAGATTAATAGCACAGACAATTCCCTGCAGGGTGAACGGGAGACTTTTGACCGTTGATCTATTTCGTCTAGGCGATAATGTTCTATCCGTGTCATGGTCTAATTCTATGTCAGGGTTGAGAAGAAATGTGTTCATTTATTTCCTAGCCAATCAACATCAAAATTGGGCTCCATGCTATATGCAAAGTATAGTCCTACGCATGCCTCCAATGTGAAAAGTCCCCTTGAAAAATTCCAATTTTCTATCTATAAATTGTAAGCTGTGTCATTGGTGAGATGGCATTCGCCTTATTCTATTTATTTCTTATCAATTACTATCACAATTGGTTTTGGTTTGGTTATGGAGACTTAATCCCTGCTCAAACATCTTACTATTTTCACAAACTTATTTCCATGTAGCAGTGAACAAAGATAAATTTGGAAAATTGTTTAAAATTATTTGTCATCAGTATGGTTAAATATGAATCGCCTGTAAAAAGATTTGCATGACAGCCTTTCTTTTTTGCACCCTCATTATTTGATTTTAACCCTGTATGGACTGAGGTACACTCCCACCCCCACCTCACTCCCTGTTTTTTTTTTCTTTGCTTCTATCTCCGGAACGACGAAACAAATGATAGCTGAAACTCCGTGACTTTGTAGATCTTTATATTGGGATCATTTTAATCCTATTTGCTTCACCCCCCATCAGAGGATCATGGGTAAATTCAAAATGGCGGTCATGTGACGTAACACAAAAGTGACATTCTTCTAAATTTGTGCTTTCTTGCATGGAAAATTTGGTGAAACCTATTTATTTCATTTCAGATTATTTTTTAGTAATTTTTCATACAGTTTTTGTGATGAAGACGCATAAATAAAAAAATAAAAAATCAGAACGGAAATCGTCCAAAAATTCTTTTGTTTTAAATGACGTCACGGTGACGTACTCGTGGCAGCCATCTTTCATTTTTTTTACATTTTCTAGCGGAGCTTGACCCGAAAATATAGTGTTATAAGTTTCAACCCTCTAGACTTAGCGATAGCGAAAATATGTAGGCGGGGTCTCCTCCCCCCCCCCCTTCTTGACCCGAGGCTGTGGTACTACCAAATCGCCCAGGCCAGATAGGGATAAACAATTACACGCAACATATAAGTCCTTGAAAGGATGCCAGCATACTGTCAAGAACTCCTATGACCTCACAATTCAATTTTCTGGCTGCCTATCTAAAACCATCACATGAATAAGATATGATATCTGCTGATTTGTATCTCAGCCAGGCCTCTGTTTTAGCTGTTCATGTGGATATCAGAACGACACGCTTGGCCCTATCACTCCATCTGACAGAAATGATGGCATGTGTGACAAATGAGAGAAACGGCCCAAACGGGAAAAATATCGGCAAATACAAGTTCCTAATCAGAACATAGTGTCTGTGAGGACCGACGCCGTCCCAGTACGTCATTCTCCGCCAAATTATAGAACACATTTCACTGCCCCGGTCATTGTCTTCAGGCTTACTATTGTAGCATTTTCCCCCAATACTCTGAAGAACAATACAGCTCGTAGATTATATTAGTATATCGATTATTAAATTCTATTTTTTATTTGGATTTTTAAATGTTTCCTACTTTCCTAATAAAGATGCTTATGTTTCGAAGTCAAAAATTTGAAAAAAAGTCCCACTGATTTAGCGACGAATAACTACCAATAGTTTGCTATTGATTTTGCATCAGAATGATGTTTCCTGTATAGGGGTTTCTTATTTAGTAGAATTACCCAATTATCCAAATAAGTCGCACTTGACGCCCATATTTAAGTTTGCCAAATAGAATTGATTCTCTCTTTATTTTCATTTTATTGCTCATGGCGATATTTCATTGCGACCAGTTGACCACTTGCATTTTGTCGCTAATAGTGGTTGAGTTAGCGAAATAATCGTCACACGCCGGAATGGGTTTTACTTTAAAAATTTTTTTTAAGCTCGATGAAATTTGATAAGCGGCAGGCAAGTATGACGTCATTATAACGTCATTGCGTTAACTAGCAATAGAATTCCTGATTCCACTCCATTAGCTTGAATATTTTTATTCGCCCGGGAATAGGAAACTGAAATTCTATACCGAGAAATTTTAAAATATTTACAATAGCTGTTCGGATTAGGTTACATTGAAGTAAATACATACAGTTTTTTGTCTAAATATTTGGATTTTTTTCGTTTACTCAGTTCTGTTTTTTCACACAAAAAAACTGCTCAGCAAATTAGGAAATAAATACTTAATGTGAGGTAAAATAATGTTAGACACTTTCAGGTAGACAAAAACAAAAAAAAACACACGAAGAAAAATATTTTAAAAAAAGAAATTTTTCAGCTCCACCCTAATTTATGCCATTTCGAATTTGCCTATCTTGCTCTGCTTGGGGGATTACGTAAATATTCGAAAATGATGGAAGAAACATTCTGTAAGTTTCAACTTCCATCTTTTCTTCGCTATAGGGAAACGTTCGCAAGGAGGGACAGAATCCGCTACGGTCCCATGGAGTTGTCCAAATTTTAGAATGTGCTAGGATTTGGTTATCTCTATTGGTATTTCTCTATCTGTATCATATATAAAGAGGGATCGAAATAGTAATTATTTTTATCTTTCCATTCGAGCAAGTGATATGTTAAAACTTGCTTGCAGGCTTTTGGCAGTTTAACTGGTCTCTTCTAATATGGTGTGTGTTGACTGACGAAAACTGAGTTGCCCATGAACAGGTGAAGGGTCAAGAAAGACTTGCCCGTGTTGTTTTTACGTTGCCTCCGCAGGCGGACTTGTATTATTTCGACCTCTGTAATATTATGTGCTTGCATTTTTATTATACAACATACGTGCATTGACATATGCAATATTAACAGGCTATATATATAGTACAATGTTTTTCGACACCCCCATAATCTGTGTTACAGTAGAATGAGATTCAATTTCTGTAGATTAAGAAGAATCTCACATTGTTACATATATGTTTTGATATTCTCGGTATTCCGTATGAGGTATCATATGAGAGGATCATGGACTATATGCAGGCGCTTTCAAAAACCGATCCATTCAAAGCCCGTTCCTTCTCATTCACCAAACGCTATATAGACGATCTTCTCGCTGTGGATAATCGCTATATAAATGACGCAGTGAAGGATATATATCCACCTTCACTGGATTTGAAGGAAACTACAGATAGCCCTACAGGCACATCTTATTTAGATCTCTATCTCTATAAAAATGAAGCGGGCATTCTCTCTCGTCGACTTTATGACAAAAGAGATGATTACAATTTCGACATCGTAAACTATCCCTTTTTGGATAGTAATATTCCAGTGGGACCTGCATATGGCGTATACATATCTCGCTTAGTAGTATTTGCTAGATCCTGTGTTAAATGTGATGATTTTAACCAACGTCACAAAACATTGTTGCAGAAACTTATAAAACAGGGCTATTCCACCAAGCGCCTCCACTCAAAGTTTCTCAAATTTGGCGATACATATCGCATGCTGATAGCAAAATACGAACGTAGCGTGCAAGATCTATGGCGCTACGTTTCGTAACTTGTGTCTAATTCCGCTTAACCCGGGGCTAGGGGCCGTATGAACCCATGTACTTCAAGATCCTCATGGTACTCATATGAACAGTCACAATCAAAGCGTGACTGAGATACATCATTCTTTAGATGACGACTTTACAACGAATATTATGGATTAAGAATACTGATCAGCGATACGGATCTGATATTTTTGGAACATCATGATGTCTTGCCGGCATCATTGAAAACTGTTGACCGCTTCTCTCTTGCAGGAAACAAGCTTATGTTTATGTATACTATGATTGTCTTTTAGAATTTGGTACTAATACTGTTATATGGAATATGAAATAGGTCTTTGGATTATGTACGCGGATATTCTCTAATGGACGACGGCTGGATTATGAATGACGGACTAGACGCTTGTAACTTCAACATTCTGAGCATGAGAGTGCCTACAAATGGCTGTTTCGAGGTTGTTTTCTTTAATCAAGCAAAAGTTTATATAATTATTTTAGTTCACATCAAATGATCAGTTCTTAATTTACCGGCCCAATTTTGACGAGAAACGCGCAGAAATGAAAAAAACAACAACATATAAAATCAGTCAGAAAAATCGATTAGAATTACATGTACCTTAGCATTTCGTGTAGGATGTTTCACCTTCCTGACCTAAAAGATAGTCAAAATATCCAATAATATGTGTACCGTACATCATCTGGATACTCTTGTTATTGATTTATAAGCTATTACCGGTATATATATAAAACGATCACAATCACATGCTTATATGGAATTAATTATCTGTTATGATTTATTCCAGTCTATAGCTATTGGATTTCATAAATTGAAGTTGCAATTGTTTCATTATTATAATTCTTTTGACAATATTCTGGGTGGAGAAAATGTCAAAATAAATGTAAAATGGGGGTAAACTGAAAATGACCTTTTTTTAACTCGTCATCAGAACCTGATCCTGATCAAAATGACATTGTTTCTTCCAAATGTGTGAACTTGGGGATGTGTACTCGGAGCAATGCTTCAAAAAGAACACTTCCACAACATGGTTCGAGGAGAGACAAAATACTACACGACGCAATGGATATATTAATTAATGTGTCATTTATTTTGCACGAAGTAATCTATCGACCTTTGAAATCATTGACTCATACCTACAGCTGTTTACCAGGACACCCGTAATCCCTCTTTCGCTAAAATTGCACGCGTCTTCTGTATATTTCTGGACTACATCAGCTAGAGGTGGCGAAGTCATATGGTTTTCACTTTTTTCTCCTCTTTCTCCTCTCGTCTTTTCTAAATTTGTTCCCTAACGCACGAACAAAATCGACAGCTCTCTCAAATTTAACCCTGATAACTATAGGGTTCAGCATCTATCTCGTACCATGGTCAGTAGGTCAAACTCAAGGATACTTTGGTCTCAATTTTAGGAAATCATCTAAATTCATTGATGTTTGTTTGAGTGGATACATCAGGGAGAGACGACGTGGCAGGTAAATTATTAATCGTACGGTCAAATGAGCCAAAGCACAATGGTGTCCCACCACCCACTAGTAACTTGTTGTAAACATATCTGTGACATTACTCCAGTGCAAACTCGGGAGCACGCGTGATGCACACGCACGTGCATTGCAGCTCAAGGCTCGCCAGCCTATCTAATTTTACTTTGGCTCGAGGTAAACAGCTATACCAAAATAAATATAGGTTTTCTGAAATATTTTTTCCCATATTTATCACCACTTACTTTTTATGATGTACCACCACCTTCCCTATGGTGTAAATATATTGTAATATTGTAATATGTAATATATTTGTTATCGGCAAATTACGTCAACATTTGATTTAAAAGGTGTAGTGTAGAGAAACCCTTGTTAAATGAATAAGAGGACGGAATACATGACTTGCATAACCAAGGGGGATTTTATTCACCACGCACCAGAAAAATAAAGGTTTACTGGAAAAATCTATGTACATGCTGTATGTGACCCCATTTATCTCCTCCGACAAATGCAACTACATCACAAAGATATTTGGGCGAGCGTTATGATGTAGAAGACTTGGCCACAATTCCAAATTGCAATTTAATACTCTGCGAACTAAATAAACTATTGGACGGTTTTAATTCTGTGATGACCAGGCAGCTTCTATATGAATGCATGCTGAGGTCAGTTTTGTTTATTTCAGAGATCGACAAGTATACACCCAATAACTGATCTGAATAAATACTATTTACAGACAATACAGCAACATACACTTAAAATAATACATTAATAAACTTAAATTACATATCTTGCTAAAGCCTTTTATTTGAAATACACAATAGGTTTAAAATAAGAAATAATGATAAACTCAGAATAATATACACTAAACATGTAGAAATGAAAGATCGTGTCCTGTAAACCGGAACATATCGAAAAATTACAAATAATTGCGAACTGATAAAGCGCGAGATAAAGCACGGAACTTGATAAATTGATACTTATATAATTGACAGTGAGATAATTCAAAACCTGGGATTTGAAAGAGCTGAAACATCCGAATTTGTATAAATTAAGAAAGTATTACATGATGCTAAGGTCCGTGGTAAAAATGAGTGTGCGTAAGTAGTATACACGGCGTAAATTGATGAGATAGCGCTTCACTGCGCATGCGCAGAACCTTTGTTGACGTTACAATTGAGCGTGTGCGCATGCGTGTGTGTGTGTGTGGATGGTGGGTGCTGGGTACAAGATGGCGGCCTGTGGGTGGTGGGTGCTGGGTACAAGATGGCGGCCTGTGGATGGTGGGTGCTGGGTACAAGATGGCGGCGTGTGGGTGGTGGGTGCTGGGTACAAGATGGCGGCGTGTGGGTGGTGGGTGCTGGGTACAAGATGGCGGCGTGTGGGTGGTGGGTGCTGGGTACAAGATGGCGGCCTAATGTGTGGGTGGTGGGTGCTGGGTACAAGATGGCGGCGTGTGGGTGGTGGGTGCTGGGTACAAGATGGCGGCGTGTGGGTGGTGGGTGCTGGGTACAAGATGGCGGCGTGTGGGTGGTGGGTGCTGGGTACAAGATGGCGGATTGTGTGGGTGGTGGGTGCTGGGTACAAGATGGCGGATTGTGTGGGTGGTGGGTGCTGGGTACAAGATGGCGGATTGTAGAAAAACGTATAAAAGGAGTCGATTTTTAGGGTAGGGGTGTATTCATTGCACTACTTTTGCGGAGCACTGTGACTTACCTGACCTGACCAGCCTCCCAGCCTGTCTACCTGCCTGCCTGCCTGCTTCACCTCTAGTCTGCTTCACCTCTAGTCAGTCATCCAGCCTGCTTGCCTACTTGTATGAGCTGTGGAGAACCTTTCACTATATTTGATTTTACCAGTGCAAATTCACCAGACTTTTACACCGTAGCAGTTGCTCATCAGCCTGAGCCCATAGTCATGATGAATTCAGCCGACCTAGTCACGCTTCAAAAGAACCGTCCTCGCCTCGTTGATGAGATGCAGCATGTGGACGCATTATGTGATGTGCTTATGGCCGATAACATACTCCTGAAACAGGGTGTCGAAGATATCATGGCGGAGAACACCCCTTCACGACAAAACAGAGCTCTCATCGACGGTCTACTGCGCCGTGGTCCCTATGCATTTCTAGCCTTCGTGGAGGCGCTGAAGAAGACGGAAAATGAAGAACTAGCGGATCTACTTGAAATTCCCCTTGTAGATGAAGATATCTTAGTGATGGACACTACCGAAGAGCGTACAGCTAGCAAACGTACGCACACTAGCCCAGAGAGTACACCTGCTAAACGCGCTGGACGACCCAAACGCCCTCGACTAACACCGTTAGAAATACCTGAGTCAGTGATTGAGGAGCCAGTAGTACCCCAGCAAGTGCCTGTGAAACAAGAGGTAGAACTTCCTATGTCTGTCCAGGAGATCAACAACCTCATCCAGCAAGCCTACCAGGCAGCTCACACCGACATTTGGGAGCTCTCACCCTATTTAACTGTGAGTGTGAAAGACGAAGAAGTGCATTTTAATGCAGCGGGCTTTAACGACAGACCCGGTAAGCATATTGCCATGACCTTAGATACCTGGCAAAAACTGGAGACCCTTGATTACGCCATCGATGCGGTTATTCGCGACCAGGGGAGTGACGAAGCGAAATTTCATGTGGGTGACGACATCTTTGTGAGCTGTGCTTATTTCAACGATCAGCTCCTGGTGCATATTCGAAAATGGCGAAGGCGGTTAGATACGCAAGAGCTTGTTGCTTGTCCTCAGGGTGTCACTTTGAAATTAACGGCCTGGCGGAAGTTGCAGAGTCTCGCAAGTACAATTCGTCAAGCTCTGGCCTACCAGGTGTCTCACTATATTTATCAGAAGTACATCGACACAGTCCTGCATCTCATCATACCTCGCATGGACACTCTTGTACCCTCATACGCGAGCATCACTGAAGCACTACAGGCTGTGACCGAGACGCAAATTGCCTGGCAGTGGAAGCGGCCTGCCCTCCCAAAATTCCACGTGAAGAGATTATTACGTACATCTATGTGCACCAGGGACGGAAAGATGATGATGAATTCAAACAAGTCTTGTTGGCGAACTATTGAACAATCAGAACAAGTGTTGAAAAACATTTACCATACACATTCATTGAAGTGGCTTGAGAGCGTATAATTGTATTAAAAAATTCAGAGTTTTTTTACTGTTAATTGTATTAAAAAATTCAATACTCAGATATAATTGTATTAAAATTCAATACCCTTGTGAATACGTTCATTCTATTTGTGTTAATAAAAATAGTAGAAAATTAAAAAAATGCTTAGTGTTCATTCTTTTTTTTAATTTTTTTGAAATTATTGAAAAAAATAAAAATTGAAATTATTGAAAAAAAGGATTATTTCAACTCCACACCCAGTCCATTAGAGGCCCCTTCATGAATGCTTCACATTGATACCTCACTCCATCTCATCGGTCCACTAGGGGCTCCCCTAGCTCCAAAAAGGCTATTTTCATACTCTTCGGCCACCGCGCATGCGCAGAATCACCCTAATTCAACCCCACACCCAGTCCATTAGATGCCCCTTCACCTAAGCTTCACATTGATACCTCACTCGACCCCATTGCACCATTAGGGGCTCTCCTAGCTCCAAAAAGGCTATTTTCATACCCTTCGGCCACCGCGCATGCGCAGAATCACCCTAATTCAACCCCACACCCAGTCCATCAGATGCTCCTTCACCTAAGCTTCAATTTGATACCTCACTCGACCCACTACCTCCAAAAAAAAAAAAAAAAAATTTTTTTAGCTCCTTCAGCATTTTCATTCCCTTCGGCCACCGCGCATGCGCAGAATCACCCTAATTCAACCCACACCCAGTCCATCAGATGCTCCTTCACCTAAGCTTCAATTTGATACCTCACTCGACCCACTACCTCCAAAAAAATTTTAGCTCCTTATTTTCATACCCTCCTGAAGGAGCTAAAAATTTTTTGGAGGTAGTGGGTCGAGTGAGGTATCAAATTGAAGCTTACGTTGAATGCTTTACATTGATACCTCACTCGACCCCATTGGACCATTAGGGGCTCCCCTAGCTCCAAAAAGGCATATCCTTTTCGGATGCGCTCCTGAAGGAGCTAAATTTTTTTTTTGGAGGTAGTGGGTCGAGTGAGGTATCAAATTGAAGCTTACGTTGAATGCTTCACATTGATACCTCACTCGACCCCATTGCACCATTAGGGGCTCCCCTAGCTCCAAAAAGGGTATGAAAATCCTGAAGGAGCTAAAAAAAAAAAAATTTGTTTTTTTTGGAGGTAGTGGGTCGAGTGAGGTATCAAATTGAAGCTTAGGTGAAGGAGCATCTGATGGACTGGGTGTGGGATTGAATTAGGGTGATTCTGCGCATGCGCGGGAAAATCCGCTACACTGAAAATAAATTGATTTTCCTGGTTAAAAATACATGAAGATTATTACTTACAACCTTATACTAGCTCGGTGAAAATTCCAGCAGGTTTATCGAAAGAGAACTCTAGAAAATTATAAAAACAACCCCTTCGTTTCACGGTAAGAAACACAATCTGCGCAGTTCGCAATCATTTTCGTGCGGTGTTTCCAACACGGATATCGGCTTGAAAAGGGCCGGCCGGGTAATCTGTTAATAAACCAATACACAGAAATGCATGATGATAATGGATTCGGCTTGAAAGAGGCCGGCCGGGTAATCTGTTAATAACCAATACATCGGTAAAAGCGTTTTGGACACCATTTTCAATGTTGTCTTCTCTCCTACCTGTGAGCTCTTAATTGTTTTTACACGCATAAATGACACATACAGATGTAGCGTCGTCGCAAATGTTCTGAAGTATATTTTATCTTGGAGCGCGCGCCTACAAAAATTGCATTGTCAATTTTAATTATTTTCTACAACAAGGTACGCGTATTTTTTTATTTACAATTTTTTTATTCAAATTAGCAAGAATCGGTATATATATATTTTTGCCTGGCCCGGTATTTTGTCATTCATCATTATGGCAGCGCCGGGCAAAGAGCTCGCTTTCTTTCAACTCACGTCTGATGTAATTCTCATCGTGTATGATCATGAAGTGCAGCTTATCAAAGAACATCCTGAAGAAGTGAAATTATGTTTAAGCCTAGCCGGCTGGACTCTATTGACACGCATGTTACAGGGGAAAGAGCCCGAAGTGGATTTTATGCATGTCGGCGTCGGTGTCTACCTGCGGAGTGGAAGAGATGATTCTTTTTTCCCGCGGTTAGAACAGTGTGGGGGTAGCGCTATTGTACTTTGGCCGGCATTATGGCAAGCGCTGAAAGCTATTATTACCGAGATTCATGACGTACTGTATCCTGAGGCTAATTCTGTCGTTACCCGTACGCTTACCCCGGATTGTACCTTATTATTATATCCTCAACGCGTCGAGCTCATTGATGATGATAGCCGGTGTTGGTGCACGTCTGAACCGGCGCGTGTGTCTTTATCCCCTGAAGGCTGGAATACCTTGAAACGTGTGTTATTCGGTGATCTCGATGGGGATAGCATTCACCTGTGTCACGATGTGTACATTTTCCGCGGACCTTATTTTGCCCGACTTATCTGTCTGAAGCGAGGAGGATTTACTCTGGACCCCGATCTATGGACGGCTTTGCAACAAGTAGTTCCCGTGGTCGATAAAGTACTCTCTCCACAGGAGCCGCCTCTCACAGAATAGGTCCTGACCCTATAAATACAGGGGCTGAGACAGAGTGTGTGTCATTCACCGTTCGACATTTAGAGCAAGCATGTCACTACCACTACGAGCCATCCTGCCTCTTACACCCAGTGTGAGGTTATACGTCTATCAAGATAAAGTCACCCTGGTGAAAGACGATGAAGCGATTTACTGGGCGCCCGCTGAGATGCTATCGAATACGGTGATGCTACAGCGTGATGGGTGGAGTAAATTTAAACGGGTGTTGAGCGGTGAGTTGGACGGAGACCTCATCCACCTGGACAATGCCATCTACGTATATTCCGTACCGCCCCTCTTCATACGAAAAAGATGGCGTCTGGGCCGCTACCAAGAGCCTACACAAAGTATCCTCCTAAGCCCCTCTGTGTGGTCAGCCTTGGAGAAAATACTGCCTATTGTGGACCAGTTATTTACACCGGACGACCGATCACCCGACCAATTGGCGTGGGTTCGTGCTATGGAAGATGCGTTCGCTGAACCTGATGAAAAAAAACATGATGATACACCCGGTGAAAATACTATATCTATAGAATGCACAGAGGCTAGAGTGACAGTGTCACCTGATGAAGCGACCCACACACACACATGACGGGGACGACCCAGAACGATGAGGGGAAAGAAGAAAAAGTCCGTGATGAAGCAGCGGTCCCGAAAAAAGGAGAAAAAGGCGTCTACAGTGATTAACGAGGTGTTAACCGATTTGTATTACAGCCCTAACAGTGCAGCCGCGTATAGCGCTGTGGGAGCGCTATCTCGAGCGGCCCATTCTCAAGGCATTAGTCGAACTGAAGTTCGAGACTGGTTAAAAACCCAAGACACCTATAGTTTACACCGAGCAGCCCGACGCCATTTTCGCCGTAACCGGGTGATCGTCGGCGGTATAGACGCGCAATGGCAGGCGGATTTAGTGGACATGAGTCGATTTGCACCTCACAATGATGGACATCGGTACATATTGACCTGTATCGATATTTTATCCAAGTATGCCTGGGTACTACCCATTCGCACCAAAACAGGAGAGAATCTCATAGGAGCCTTTCAGCAGATTTTCAAGACGGGGCGCAAACCTCTTTATTTGCAAACAGATGAAGGCACAGAATTTCTCAACCGACCCTTTCAAGCCTTTCTTAAGAAACAGAAGGTATTTTTCTTTCATACGTACAACGAGACGAAAGCTTCGGTAGTGGAACGCTTCAATCGTACCTTCAAAGGACGCATGTACAAGTATTTTACCGCCCAAAACACCCGACGCTACATCGATGTATTACCTCAACTGATACAAGGCTACAATCGCGCCTATCATCGCAGTATCCAGCGAGCTCCCCGTGATGTGACAGAACGCAACGAACATCAAGTGCGTGCTACGCTGTACTCATCCAGTCCACCACTTACGGCACCCCGGTACAAACGTGGGGATATGGTACGGATCAGTAAAGTGAAAGGTCAATTTGAGAAAAGTTAATTGCCCAACTGGAGTGACGAGCACTTTGTCATCGTTCGCCATAAACCTCGACAGCCACACGTCTATCAACTGGAAGATCTACAAGGAGAGAGACTGCAAGGCACGTTTTACGAGGCAGAATTACAACCTATAGTGAAAACACAGAAAGACTACTACACGGTGGAAAAATTTTTGAAAACGGAACATCGACGTGGTATTCCCTATCATCTCGTCAAATGGCAAGGATGGCCTCGTTCGTTTAATTCCTGGGTGTCCGGCCGTGACATGAAACGTCTATAAATTCTAACGCCTATCACCACCTGCCTTCAGTGTAGGATTGTACCATGGATAGTACACGTCTACCCTTACTCTTACGAACTCGAAAAGCACAAGTGGGTACTGTAGTGTGTGTAATAGTGGTTCTGGGTACGTTATTTACAGGCGTGTTCTACGATTTGACCACCGTGATATCCTGTTTGAACACCCTGCGTTCTCCGTCATCCACCACTTCCACCACGACGACCACGACCACGACGCTGCCTACGCCAGCCAAGACGTCAAGGGTCCGCCACGTATCAACCCAGACGTCTACCACACCGACCATACCGTCTACTCCAGCCATCACCACCACCACGTTACCCTTTACCCGCTACATCCAGCCATCCACGACGACCACTACGTCCCGTACTACTACTCCAACTGCACGTCATCCTACGTCATCCCTAAGAAGCGACGATCCTTCCACCCCATCACCCTCTAGTACCACCACTACGCCGCCGCTAAAAATATTTGCAGTGGATCCCCGTGAATCACAACGTTTACCACGACAACGGTACCCATTCGAGTACGATCCCCGGCGGCATCCCCGACAACTGGGGTGGGCTTCTAACCGTCGAGCGCAAATCACCAAATAAAAAAACTATGGATCCGCGATGGCAGCATCCTTTCACGTGCCTCATCGCTGGACCGACAGGGTCGGAAAAAACACACTTCGTTCAACGTCTCATCCAACATGGGTCAGCCCTGATTTCACCCCCTCTAGCTCGCATCCTGTGGTGTTATGGCGCTTGGCAACCCGCGTACGAGGCACTGGCCCGTGTCCCGGGACTCACCTTAGTGGAAGGCTTACCTCCTGAGGATACACCCCAAGACACCTTAGTGGTGGTGGACGATCTCATGACGGAAACGGATAGTCGAATCACCCGTCTCTTTACCAAAGGCAGCCATCATCGTCGATTGAGCATCATCTACATCGTACAGAATCTCTTCAGTAAGAACAAAGAGCACAGGAACATTAGTTTGAATGCTCAGTATGTGGTGTTATTCAAAAACCCCAGAGACGCTTCACAAATTACCCACCTGGCTCAACAGATGTACCCTAAAAACACGGCCTTTGTACGAGAAGCCTTTGAAGATGCTACCCAACCCGCGCACGGGTATCTACTCATCGACTTGAAACAAGACACGCCCTCCACCCTGCGATTGCGTACCCTGATTTTTCCCGGCGAGGTGCAGACGGTGTACACACCCAAATGAGTAAAGAAAGAGGATAAAAGATAAAAGAAGAAGACAACGCACTCTAGCCGTCATTCATCATCATGTCTGCACGCGTACGCAAGCACGCGGCGGCCTTGCGCGTATTACGCAGCGCGCCACCGGAGGTGGGCCGGGCCCTGGTGCGCGGCGCGGATCCCGACTTGGTACGGTGTTTGTGTGAAGTAGCCCATAATGTGTTAAAAGGCAATGTTCCACTCAGTCCTCTGCAGAAAGGGAAATTGCAACGGCACAAGGCGGGTCTCCGAACGTTGGTCAAGAAGACGGGCAGTGTCAAGAAAAAGAAACAGGTGTTACAGCGAGGTGGATTTCTCGGCGCACTCCTCGCTCCCTTAGCCGCTACTGTACTGGGACCGTTGTTAGGTTCCATCTTGGGACGCTAAAACATGGAACATACGAAAAAAATGATGCTGGTCGAACCTCGACTGTTACAGAGTTTGCAATCTCCCTATCCCGTACCGGCCACAGTGCAACAACTCCAGTCTCTGGATGAAGAGATGAATAGTATACTGCAACGTCGACTCCCCGATCACGAGAAAATTCAACTCTACCATCATACGCTGAACCAGTACCAGACGTTTATGGATCAATATAGAGGGAGCGGAAGTACACCACCACCACCACTACCTACCACCACGCCCACCACACTGACATCTCCATCACTATTACCTTCACCTGAGCTGGAAGAGGAAGTGTTGACCAGTGTGCCTAAAGCCTTCAAGACCAAGGCCCGTTTATTGTTGGACCGGGTGAAACAGAATGCCGATATGAGTTGGAATGCGGAAGGAAAACTACTGATTCGAAACAAAGTGGTGCCGGGGTCTCATATGACCGATTTGATCAACGATATGGTCCGTTCTCGCAAACACTCTAATCCCCCGGGCTGGGAAGTCTTTGCTCAGGGATTAAAAGACAGTCACATCCCTCAAGAATTGGTAGGAAATCCTAACCGTTGGGCCTTTATGCAGCAATCGAACACCCGACACCAACCTTTACCCTCCTCCTCTTCTTGGGACTCCATGCCACCGCCGTCCAAAATACCACAACCACGACAGGGACGATCTAAGTCACCGCGACGATCACAACGCCGAGGTAAGAAGGCGCCCAAGGCCTGGGGAGGCCCTTACTGGGAACCCTACTAATAACTTCTATAAAAACCCGGTGCAGAAGCCAGAACAACTCAGTCGTCGTCGTCATGTTTTACCTGACGTTGCCCAGTAATAGCTCACTCGACGTGTTTCCTGACAACACCTTGACCAAGTATGTCACTCAATTACCCCAACCGTTACATTTACCGGGACGATGGGAATGTGGACTGGTGGATATTCAATACCCTTACTCATGGTACAACGTACAAGACCGAGAAGTATGGTACGAAGTGACCTACGAAGATAAAATCTACAAACTGACTCTCCCCCAAGGCCAATACGATACGCCGCAGAAGTTCATACAGGGTCTGATGAGCTTGTTGGAGTACAAGACTCTAAAGGAGAGCGCGGCTGATGCAACACGCCTGATAGCCTTGCGCTTCAAGAGAAACGTGTTCTTCGATGTCAACGTACACAACGACAAGAGCTCTATCATGCTGACCCCTAACGTGAATGTGAAACTCAGTCCTACACTACAGCAAATGTTAAGGCTGCCTCACAGCGTCTACAAGGGGGCCACCATTGTCAACGGTACCCATTTGATGGATATGAAAGTAGGTATGTACGGACTGTACGTCTACTCGGAGGCAGTGGACAGCCATATTGTGGGTGATGTGAACACACCTCTGTTACGGGTGGTGCCCATTAGCAAGACGTATGGCGATCAAGCCACCGAGAGTTTCAACCATATAATGTACCTGCCCGTACGACATACCGATATCAACACGATCACGGTGGATATAAGAGATGACACGGGACGTCCGATCCCATTCGAACGAGGAAAAGTGGTGCTGACACTTGCTTTCCGACAAACCCGCTCTCCTCACTTCGTATAATGTACGTGCCTTACCAGTGCCATACGCCCAGCTATGCCGACTACTACAAGAAACAAACGGGCGGAGGCTTGCCCATGTTTAGCGGGGCACGCATGCAACGAGGTCACGGATTGGGAAACATACTGGCAGCATTGTGAAAACATTTTTACCCATGGTGACATGGGGTGTGAAAGCGGTGGGGAAACAAGCGGTACGCAGTGGATTGCGCGTGGCCGGTGATGTGATGGAAGGCACAGCACCCCGACAAGCCTTGAAACGCCGGGCTAAAGAAGCCGGGGGTGTGTTGATCGCCAAAGCCCTTAAAAGACAAAGGCCGACACTCCCCAGATTCATTCAACGTCCAACACATCGACGACGCACACCCCAGAGGAGGAGGACTAAGCCCCAGAAGAAGAAAAAGAAGAGAAGTAGTAGTAGGAGAGACATCTTCGCATAATGGCATTCATTCACTCCGAGTCGTGTCCGTCTACCAACAGTGAATTGGATTTGTGGACTATTCCACCCACCCAAACCAGTGTAGCCGAAGGACGTTGGGTAGAACATCGACCCCTGGCTAGCCTGACGGGGATGGGCCCCGTGGAATTTACCATTGAAAACAAAGATACGGCCTACCTGGATTTAGCCCACACCTACTTGCACGTAAAAGCCAAAATAACGAACATGGACGGGACAGACATAGCGGCCGATGCGAAAGTAGGCCCGGTGAATCTTTGGCTGCACTCCTTGTTCCAACAGGTGGATATAAGTCTGAACGATAGACTCATCAGTACGTCCACCAATACGTACCCGTACCGAGCCTACCTGGAGACGCTGTTGTCGTACGGCACTGATGCCAAACAATCACACTTACAAGCTGCGCTGTACTTCAGGGATATGCCCGGATACCATGACAGCATACTCGGTGCCAATAGTGGGTACGTCACACGCAAAAGAATGACAGCCGAAAGCAAGTCCGTCGATATGATGGGACGACTGCACGCCGATCTGTTCATGCAAGACCGCTACATGATGAACGGTGTATCCATCAAGATCAAGTTGATCCGGTCCTTACCCGTGTTCGCCTTAATGGCCGGTGGGGAGGGGGATATCCATTACAACATCGTCATTGAAGATGCAGCCCTGTTTGTCCGTACGGTAGATTTGCAACAGGGTGTGTTGCTGAGTCACATGCAAGCCTTATCGAAAAAACCAGCCCTGTACCCCATCCGACGCGTACAGACCAAGGTGTTCTCTGTACCAGCAGGTACGATGATGGCCAACAGAGAAAATTTATTTCTAGGGGATCTGCCTAAACGTCTTACCCTGGCGTGTGTGACCAACACCACATTCAATGGAAATTGGGCTGAGAATCCGTTCAAATTTGAACATTTCAACATCAACTTTGTGGCACTGCACGTGGCCGGCCATCAAATTCCAGCCCGGTCATTACAACCGGACTTTACTAGCGGAAATGATGTGCGGACCTACCTGAACCTGTTTACAGCCACAGGACAAAACAACCAGGACGAAGGCAATACCATCAGTCGACAAGACTTTAGCCATGGGTACACATTGTTCGCCTTTGACCTCACCCCTACCTTGGAACACGATCATCAACTGGCTTTGCTGAAGAAAGGAAACCTACGGTTGGAAGTGCGTTTCGCCAAACCTCTAGACAACACCATTAACGTGATTTGCTACGCCGAGTTTGATAACGTCATCAGCGTGGATCAGCAAAGAAACGTGCTGTGTGACTTCTCCACCTAACATGGATACAGAGCAGCTGATGAGCATACTCCAGCGAGATCCCAAGATCCCCTTTCGAGGTGTGTTTCCACGCAATGTGTTTCCTACCCACTCCACCACCCCCGCAGCCTACATCCTGAATACAGACACGAGGAGTCGACCCGGTGAACATTGGATAGCTGTGTACGTGGACACCCAAGGCCAAGGCGAATACTTTGATTCCTACGGACTTGCACCCCTACATGACGATTTGGTGAAATTCATGGACGTCTCTACTACAATGTGGCGTTGGAATACGCAAAGATTACAAGGCCCCTTGAGTAGTGTGTGCGGCCAGTACTGTGTGTTTTATCTCACTCACCGGAGTAGAGGACATTCTATGCCCACCATTGTACATATGTTTGATGATTATTGTCAAGCCGAAGACCGTGATGTCCTCGTCTATGACTGGACGGCCTCTCGTTTTAATGTGCATGCTCCATTTCTCTGGTTAACTTAAAAAATGTACTGCGCGCGCGCAGACCACTTGTTTATTGTTATGACGTTGTTGTTCTGACGTTCTGTTGAATAAAAGATGAAAAAACACAAAAAAATGTTTTGACTTTCTCTTTTTATTTAAGTCAACAAGAAAGGATTAGACTATATACAAATAGAATACAGGGTACACATAGTAGGGGTTAAGGTACAAAAAAAGTTCTGCCAGGAGTAGGATTCGAACCTACGACAGCATTTCGCCGACCAGCACTTACACACCGGCGCCTTAGACCACTCGGCCATCCTGACTTTTACATTTGTGTATCAACAGTTATAGTTCGACATTGTTTTTACAAGTCCAAGTAAGTGGTGCTCACACCGTCGGCCAACACTTTTCGTTTGGGATAAAAGAAAGTAAAGGCGTCTCGTTGCTGGATATAGGTGCGCATCTGGTGGTCGACGACCCGGAATCCTCTGTTCGTGCCACTCGCACGGGCCTGGCTTTGCAACACGTTCAAGTACAAGGCTTTGTCGATGGCAGGGTCGCGCCGGCTCACCCCTTTACAGCTAAACTTATTTTCCTCTCCTCCATCTCCTCCGTAACAGTAGTAGGTCTTAGAGGAGAGAGCAATCATAGCATCCCCGCTCCACTCCAGCTTGAAGAGCCCGGGTGTCCGCTTGTCGTAGGTGTAGTGATCGCGTCGGGGTAGCCACTGGTCCCGTTCCGCCTCATATTGTGCACGTAACTCGGGTTTGACGAGTGACTCCCAGTCCGGGTTGGAAACGGCCATGTAGGCCGAGTCGGTGTCCATTTCCATGAGTTGCCAGTCTGATGGATTAAAATACACACCCATAAAATCATATATGAATTCCAGCATCCTCAGCTTGGCCACCTGATAGACCATACATCCAATCTGCAGGGGTAAGTTGTACCGGATAGTCTTCTTGGCTGAAGTGACTTCATAGGTGTCGTCATCGATCACCTCCACGGACCGAAACAGAGGAGAATTCACTTTTTTGCGGGCTTGGGTAGTAGTACAAATGTTCACGTTGACGTGCTTATCCTGGTTCGTTACCGTTTTTCCGTAATAACCATTGCCAGTGAGCTTCCAAGATTCAGCGATGATGGCCTGACTCGGGTATTCATCACCTTGACGACGGGCCGACGTCACGAGGTCGGCATTCTCCGCAAAACAAGCCTCAGGTACGTACTGTATCACTTGATATATTTGAGTAATTTCCAAACCGTGGTTCATGTACCACTGCAGTAAGGGGGTGCCCAGCAAGATTTTCTCGGCCCACATACTTCCAATCAACATGCGGCGAGGTTTAGGCAAACACTCGTGTTGCTCCGCATAGGCGCCCATGGTCTCTCCAATGTCAGCCCGACCCACCAGCGTGTTCTTGAAGATAGGCGGACACTGGGCAAAGAGGGGCTTGAGAGTGTCGGGAACATGCAAATCACATTCTACAAAGCCGTAGAGCTGCCCCGAACGAATGGCGTCCAACATCTGTGGCAGACTCAGCAGTCGCCGACGACTCAAGGGGTACTCACGTTCTTTTAGGAACCGTTGTAAATGGGGCAGGGCCTGGCACATCGTGTGAAATTCACACTCCCACATCTCAATCAGATGGTATCCTCGCTCTTTCACATAATCTCCGTTGGCCACTACTTCTTCCCGTAATTCTTGCGGTGTTTTTCCACGTCGCTCATTGAAGCGTCCAGCGCTGAAATGACATTCGTGGCCGTGCCAGTAACAGCCATAAAACTGGAAAACGGTCGGTGTTCCTTGTACAAGGGCAAACCCATCGACGGGGAGTCGGCGATCTCCTATCCGCTTCTCTGTGGCGTTGGTTTGATGGCGTATATAAATTCCCCGTCGATAGGCTTCCCAGTCCAACCACTGGTCGGCGAGATGTTTGTACGGCGTCCGTTGCGGTGTGAAATGTTGACCGTCTGCCCACCAACGCGTATAATGTCCGCTGGGCATGGGTTGGGCGAGCGACCACAAGTACAAGGCATTGGCGTCAAATCCAATGATTTTGGCACAGGGTTTCCCACTGGGCAGAGTCGTCACATCCTTCTCGTGGTAGCGGTGAAAAATAAGGCTAGGTCCGCCCACAATGTTCTGCTTCAAACAATCATGCATGTCTGCATCTTTTCGCTGTATGAGTGAAAAGTACGTAGGACACTCTTGAAAAAGATGGCGAAGCGCGAGACCGGGTAAACTCAAGCACTCTTTGAATATGTCCACATGCATTTGGCGACGAAAGAGTTGCACCATTTTCGCGGCCGCTTCGAGGAAGGGAACCACATCTAGGTTGTTATACCACACCAGGAAATCTCGCAACGTCTTCATGCTGTGGCGGTTCCACACTTGTTGGAGTTCGATGTAGGTGTCCTCTGGCAGAGCTTCCCCTTTCAGGTCATTGTAAAACGCTTCCCGGGGTGGCAACTGGGTGTCTTCTAAGCGGTCCAGGCTCGTCATATAGGTGTAAGGGAAGTAACCTTTGGTTTGTGCACAGTTATAGGCCTTGACCCACTGATCATAGCTACAATTAGGAGCTAAATAGTTCCTTACATCGAGGAAATGCAGTGATGTGGTAGTGAGGGCCATATGATTATTGATCTTCTTGATGACGGACTTGAGGGAATCGGACTGGGCCAAGTAGGGGTAGAGAAATTCCTTCACCATGTTCAAATCGTATCGCCCCGAATTGAAGCCGAGCACCGGTAACTGGCCTAGGTATTGTAGGAAGCGTAACTTCAATTTCTCCGCATACGGTTTCGGTAAAGGGACATCCTGCGACTGCAGAGGCTGCGACTACAGGGACTCGGACTCGGACTCGGACTCGGACTCTTCATTGTCGCTGAACGCTACACCGGGTACAGGAATGCGGTCGTCCAGCTGGGCCAGTACGTCCTCGAACTTGGCCACCAACAATTCCGTACTGGCCGCACTGACTTCCTCTAAATACTCCATCATACGGGTGATCAACTCATGGGATTCTCCCGTGGACACGAAACACACCGGTGCAGCGTCATAGCCAGGTACGTTGCTGGAAATACTGACACTCAGAGGAATATGGCGCTGCGTCCACTGCGTTTTTGCTGAAAACATGTCCATGGGCTCCAACAGGGCCTCAAAATCGTAACACGCCCGGTAGGGAAAATAACGGTCTTCTTCCGGTATCATCACACCCTCATCGGCCAGTTCCTGGAAAATAGTAGGTGCATTATGATACACTCCACCCGGATATACTCGCTTGACACTGTTGTCACAGATTTTCTCGTGGCGATGTAAGTCGGTGGAGCGATGAAACACCCGATGGCATTGGGCACAACTGAAAGACTGAGCGTACTGGCTCATATTGGAGATCAGCGAAAAATGACTCACGCCATTGTCGTCGAACACATTGACTTTCATCGTAGCAGCATACCGTTCTGTTGATCGCCGAACCAATTCAGCCACAAATGTATCGTCCTCGCATCGTAATCGATAGACAAAGATATTAATGTCGAACAGTGTTTCAACGTCATCCAAATTCTTAAAAGGCACTCCACGGAAGTGCCGCGGGTCAATGTCTTGCGCCTGTAAATACTGTTCCCAATAGTCATCGGCCACTGTGTCACAACACTGGGGGTCACACTCGTCCACATGCACGGCCAAACACCGAAACAGACATTTCCGGTCTTTGTAGGGCCCCTTTTTCCCTGCTGTTAATGCATACAGGCCGTGTCGATGAAGCAACCACGGAGGAAGTAGTACAGGAGCACCGATAGGCTGATCTCTCATTTTCGTGACGAAAAATGTGACGTTGGTCACCATTTCCACCAGCCATTGGGTATTGGGGCGTTGCAACCGAGCCCATTCCAATGGATCCAACGTAGTCAATTGGTCGATGAGTGGCTCCAGAGAAATCGCATCCGTCACCGTGAACGGCTGATCAAACACATAGGTATTATTGCTGGGATAATAATACCGCAGCTGGTCCGTCGCCTTGTGCCGTAAAATGTACCCGAATGTCATATTCAACTTGAACGCTGTCACCTGATCTTTGAAAATGTTCTCGGCATAGGTAGACAGATACGTGAGGTCCTGCAGCCGAAAATTGTACAAGTCCAATAGACGACGGTCACGGTGATAACAATGGCGTATGGTAGCCCAGTGACGTTGATAAATGTCCCTGACACGCTCATCTTCAGGCAAGACTTCAACCGGAGGTACTGCTGGGTCCCAGGGAAAATCTTCTCCACGTCTCATGCTTTTCGTCTCATACAAGCGGATAGGCAAGCAGGCAGGCAGGCGGGTCAGGTAAGTCAGATTGAATACACCCCTACCCTAAAAATCGACTCCTTTTATACGTTTTTCTACAATCCGCCATCTTGTACCCAGCACCCACCATCCACACACGCCGCCATTTTGTACCCAGCACCCACCATCCACACAATCCGCCATTTTGTACCCAGCACCCACCATCCACACAATCCGCCATTTTGTACCCAGCACCCACCATCCACACACAGGCCGCCATCTTGTACCCAGCACCCACCATCCACACAATCCGCCATTTTGTACCCAGCACCCACCATCCACACAATCCGCCATCTTGTACCCAGCACCCACCATCCACACACACGCCGCCATTTTGAACCCAGCACCCACCATCCACACACGCCGCCATCTTGTACCCAGCACCCACCATCCACACACGCCGCCATCTTGTACCCAGCACCCACCATCCACACACGCCGCCATCTTGTACCCAGCACCCACCATCCACACACGCCGCCATCTTGTACCCAGCACCCACCATCCACACACACGCCGCCATCTTGTACCCAGCACCCACCATCCACACACACACGCATGCGCACACGCCCAATTGTGACGTCAACAAAGGTTCTGCGCATGCGCACTGACGCGCTATTCTATCAATTTACGCCTTGTATACTACTGCCGTGGCCGAAGTCAGATCTGAGATGTCGCGTATAAAACACCACAGATCAGTGGTTTCGGTGCTTCGAATAAGAGGACGGCAGCTTCGGATTCCGGTCCTCAAACGAAGGAGTCCAATAGTAACCCGCCTTCTCGTTCCAAGGCTGCTAAACACTGCTAAATGCGAACAGGGACAACGGCAACAAACCAAACACTCCCTTCGGACAGCTACATGGTATCGACCTGCAGTAGGAAGAAGGGGGATAAAGAGAAACTCCGACAGTCCAGGCATGATGTTTCGAGCTATACTGAGTGGCTTCGGGTATAGTAGGAATTACAACACATATAAGGGAAGTAGGAAGAGGTGCCGACATACTGGCAGAGCCACATGACTTCACAGTATAGTCTTCCGGTTAACCTATTCTAAAGCACATACCAAGAATCTAACGATTCGTGATATGTGTTGTATCTCAGGTACGCTTTTATTGTACCTGTTCATGTGGCAACTTGGATGATATGACCGAGACATCGTATTGCCATTTCTGTCGCACCTAGTTTTCAGTAAGAAATCGTCTGTGGCATCGGCGGGGCAGGTTTGAGTAGGACCGTGGATATTCGAAAATTCACATAAAACATGATAGAGTTATTATTCGACAAGAAAACTTGACTTTTCCCCTTCCGTCTCACAATTATTTGAAAGCGGATTGTCTATCAACATTACTATCACGAACAAGTTTTTAGACAAGGCGATTATTATAGAGCGTCCGGTTAAGAAATAGAATCTCTGACTTCGTTCGCCAGCCTTTCTGATCCCCAAGAGAGATGTCCGAGAAGCGCACGAATATTAACAACCAAGCGTTTCAACAGGAACTTCCTCAATCCTCCGTCACACTTCCGAATGGGGTCCATCCGGGCGGTACTCACACATGGAGAATGTATGACATCTGTATCTGAGAGACGCATATTTGCTTATTCCAATACATTCGACAGACAGGAAGCATTTATATGTATGATCGGCTATGGTCATCTAGAAATAAAGTACTTCCGTTTGATCCATCCATTTTCCCTGGGTGTGTACCAGAGCTTTACTCCAGTAGCACTATTCCTGCATAGTCAAGGTATAAATGTACCACGTTCATATCGACGACTCACTGTTAAGGAATGCCTGAAAAGAGCAGTTGATCTGGGACACGTAATTTGTCTTAAGGATACTGGAGAAATGATAGGTTAATATTAACAATAAGGTAGATGTTGGAGATACGATAGGTTAATATTAACAACAGGTTAGATGTTGGAGATACGATAGGTTAATATTAACAACAGGTTAGATGCTGGAGATATGATAGGTTAATATTAACAACAGGTTAGATGCTGGAGATATGATAGGTTAATATTAACAACAGGTTAGATGCTGGAGATACCTTAGGTTAATATTAACAACAGGTTAGATGTTGGAGATATGATAGGTTAATATTAACAACAGGTTAGATGTCGGAGATACGATAGTTTAATATTAACAACAGGGTAGATGGAGATACGAAAGGTTAATATTAACAACAGGTTAAATGTTGGAGATACGATAGGTTAATATTAACTTGGTCTTGGAGATACGATAGTTTAATATTAGCAACAGGGTAGATGTTGAAGATACGATAGGTTAATATTAACTACAGGTTAGCTGTTAGAGATACGATAGGTTAATATTAACAAGAGTTAGATAATACTAACTCTGTTGGAGAGACGATAGGTTAATATTAACAACAAGGTAAATGTTGGAGATACGATAGGTTAATATTAACAACAGGTTAGATGTTGGAGATACGATAGGTTAATATTAACTTGGTCTTGGAGATACGATAGTTTAATATTAGCAACAGGGTAGATGTTGGAGATATGATAGGTTAATATTAACAACAGGTTAGTTGTCGGATATACGATAGGTTAATAATAACAACAGGTTATATGGAGATACGAAAGGTTAATATTAACAACAGGTTAGATGTTGGAGATACGATAGGTTAATATTAACTTGGTCTTGGAGATACCTAGTTTAATATTAGCAACAGGGTAGATGTTGGAGATACCCATAGGTTAATATTAACTACAGGTTAGCTGTTAGAGATACGATAGGTTAATATTAACAACAGGTTAGATGATGGAGATACGATAGGTTAATGTTAAAAACAGGTTAGATGTTGGAGAAGCGATAGGTTAATATTAAAAACATGTTAGATGCTGGAGATATGATAGGTTAATATTCACAACAAGGTAGCTGTTGGAGATATGATAGGTTAATAGTAACAACAGGTTAGATGTTGGAGATACGATAGGTTAATATTAACAACAAGGTAGATGTTGGAGATACGATAGGTTAATATTAACAACAGGTTAGATGTTGGAGATATGATAGGTTAATATTAACAACAAGGTAGATGTTGGAGATACGATAGATTAATATTAACAACAGGTTAGATGTTGGAGATATGATAGGTTAATATTAACAACAGGTTTGATTCTGGAGATATGATAGGTTAATATTAACAACAGGTTAGATGTTGGAGATATGATAGTTTAATATTAACAGCAGGTTAAATGTTGGAGATATGATAGGTTAATATTAATAACAGGCTAGATGTTGGAGATACGATAGGTTAATATTAACAATAGGTTAGATGCTGGGAATATCATAGATTAATATTAACAACAGGTTAGATGTTGGAGATACGATAGGTTAATATTAACAATAGGTTAGATGCTGGGAATATGATAGATTAATATTAACAACAGGTTAGATGTTGGAGATACGATAGGTTAATATAAACAGATTAGATGCTGGAGAAATGATAGGTTAATATTAACAATAAGGTAGATGTTGGAGATACGATAGGTTAATATTAACAACAGGTTAGATGTTGGAGATACGATGGTTTAATATTAACAACAGGTTAGATGTTGGAGATACGATAGGTTAATATTAACAACAGGTTAGATGTTGGAGATACGATAGGTTAATATTAACAACAGGTTAGATGCTGGAGATATGATAGGTTAATATTAACAACAGGTTAGATGTTGGAGATATGATAGGTTAATATTAACAACAGGTTAGATGCTGGAGATACCTTAGGTTAATATTAACAACAGGTTAGATGTTGGAGATATGATAGGTTAATATTAACAACAGGTTAGATGTCGGAGATACGATAGTTTAATATTAACAACAGGGTAGATGGAGATACGAGAGGTTAATATTAACAACAGGTTAAATGTTGGAGATACGATAGGTTAATATTAACTTGGTCTTGGAGATACGATAGTTTAATATTAGCAACAGGGTAGATGTTGAAGATACGATAGGTTAATATTAACTACAGGTTAGCTGTTAGAGATACGATAGGTTAATATTAACAAGAGTTAGATAATACTAACTCTGTTGGAGAGACGATAGGTTAATATTAACAACAGGTTAGATGCTGGAGATACCTTAGGTTAATATTAACAAAAGGTTAGATGTTGGAGATATGATAGGTTAATATTAACAACAGGTTAGTTGTCGGAGATACGATAGGTTAATAATAACAACAGGTTATATGGAGATACGAAAGGTTAATATTAACAACAGGTTAGATGCTGGAGATACGATAGGTTAATATTAACTTGGTCTTGGAGACACCTAGTTTAACATTAGCAACAGGGTAGATGTTGGAGATACCCATAGGTTAATATTAACTACAGGTTAGCTGTTAGAGATACGATAGGTTAATATTAACAACAGGTTAGATGATGGAGATACGATAGGTTAATGTTAAAAACAGGTTAGATGTTGGAGAAGCGATAGGTTAATATTAAAAACATGTTAGATGCTGGAGATATGATAGGTTAATATTCACAACAAGGTAGCTGTTGGAGATATGATAGGTTAATAGTAACAACAGGTTAGATGTTGGAGATACGATAGGTTAATACTAACAACAAGGTAGATGTTGGAGATACGATAGGTTAATATTAACAACAGGTTAGATGTTGGAGATATGATAGGTTAATATTAACAACAAGGTAGATGTTGGAGATACGATAGGTTAATATTAACAACAGGTTAGATGTTGGAGATATGATAGGTTAATATTAACAACAGGTTTGATTCTGGAGATATGATAGGTTAATATTAACAACAGGTCAGATGTTGGAGATATGATAGTTTAATATTAACAGCAGGTTAAATGTTGGAGATATGATAGGTTAATATTAATAACAGGCTAGATGTTGGAGATACGATAGGTTAATATTAACAATAGGTTAGATGCTGGGAATATGATAGATTAATATTAACAACAGGTTAGATGTTGGAGATAAGATAGGTTAATATTAACAACAGATTAGATGTTGAAGATATGATAGGTTAATATTAACACGAGGTTAGATGGAGACACGAACGGTTAATATTAACAACAGGTTAGATGTTGGAGATACGATAGGTTAATATTAACAACAGGTTAGATGCTGGAAATATGATAGGTTAATATTAACAACAGGTTAGATGTTGGAGATACGATAGGTTAATATTAACAACAGGGTAGATGATGGAGATATGATAGGTTAATATTAACAATAGGTTAGATATCGGAGATACAATAGGTTAATATTATCAACAGGTTAGATGGAGATTAGAAAGGTTAATATTAACAAAAGATTAGATGTTGGAGATACGATAGGTTAATATTAACTTGGTGTTGGAGATACGATAGTTTAATATTAGCAACAGGGTAGATGTTTTAGATGCGATAGGTTAATATTAACCACAGTTTAGCGGTTAGAGATACGATAGGTTAATATTAACAAGAGTTAGATAATAGTAACTCTGTTGGAGAGACGATGGGTTAATATTAACAACAAGGTAAATGTTGCAGAAACGAAAGGTTAATATTAACAACAGGTTAGATGCTGAAGATAAGGTAGGTTAATATTAACAAGAGTTATATAATACTAACTCTGTTGGAGACATGATAGGTTAATATTAACAACAGGTTAGATGTTGGAGATACGATAGGTTGATATTAACAACAGGTAAGATGTTGGAGATACAATAGGTTAGTACTAACAACAGGTTAGATGCTGGAGATATGATAGGTTAATATTAACAACAGGTTAGATGTTGGAGATACAATAGGCTAATAGTAACAACAGGTTAGATGTTGGAGATACGATAGGTTAATACTAACAACAGGTTAGATGTTGGAGATATGATAGGTTAATATTATCAAGAAGGTTGATGTTGGAGATACGATAGGTTAATATTAACAACAGGTTAGATGTTGGAGATATGATAGGTTAATATTAACAACAGGTTAGATGTTGGAGATACGATAGGTTAATATTAACAACAGGTTAGATGCTGGAGATATGATAGGTTAATATCTACAGCAAGGTAGCTGTTGGAGATACGATAGGTTAATATTAACAATACGGTAGATGTTGAAGATAAGATAGGTTAATATTAACTTGGTCTTGGAGATACGATAGGTTAATATTAGCAACAGGGTAGATGCTGGAGATACGATAGGTTAATATTAACTACAGGTTAGCTGTTAGAGATACGATAGGTTAATATTAACAACAGGTTAGATGCTGGAGATATGATAGGTTAATATTTACAACAAGGTAGCTGTTGGAGATATGATAGGTTAATATTAACAAAAGGTTAGATGTTGGAGATACGATAGGTTAATATTAACAACAAGGTAAATGTTGGAGATACGATAGGTTAATAATAACAACGGGTTAAATGCTGGAGATATGATAGTTTAATATTTACAACAAGGTGTTGGAAATTCGATAGGTTAATATTAGCAACAGGGTAGATGTTGGAGATACGATAGGTTAATATTAACTACAGGTTATCTGTTAGAGATACGATAAGTTAATATTAACAAGAGTTAGATAATACTAAATCTGTTGGAGAGACGATAGGTTAATATTAACAACAGGTTAGATGTTGTAGATACGATAGGTTAATATTAACAACAGGTTAGATGTTGGAGATACGATAGGTTAATATTAACAGCAGGTTAGATGCTGGAGGTATGATTGGTTAATATTAACAACAGGTTAGATGTTGGAGATACGATAGGTTAATATTAACAGCAGGTTAGATGTTCGGGATGCGATAGGTTAATATTAACAACAGGTTAGATGTTGGAGATACGATAGGTTAATATTAACAACAGGTTAGATGTGGAATATACGACAGGTTAATACTAACAACATTTTAGATGTTGGAGATATGATAGGTTAATATTAACAACAGGTTAGATGTTGGAGATATGATAGGTTAATATTTACAACAAGGTAGCTGCTATATATATGATAGGTTAATATTCACAAGAAGGTAGATGTTGGAGATATGATAAGTTAATATTAGCAACAGGGTAGATGTTCTAGATGCGATAGGTTAATATTAACTACAGGTTAGCGGTTAGAGATACGATAGGTTAATATTAACAACAGGTTAGATGCTTGAGATATGATAGGTTAATATTTACAGCAAGGTAGCTGTTGGGGATACGATAGGTTAATATTAACAACACGGTAGATGTTGAAGATACGATAGGTTAATAACTTGGCCTTGGAGATACGATAGGTTAATATTAGCATCAGGGTAGATATTGGAGAAACGATAGGTCAATATTAACTACAGGTTAGCTGTTAGAGATACGATAGGTTAATATTAACAAGAGTTAGATAATGCTAACTCTTTTGGAGACACGATAGGTTAATATTAACAACAGGATATATATTGAAAGTACGATAGGTTAGTATTAGCAACAGTGTAGATGTTGAAGATTCGATAGGTTAATATTAACTTCAGGGTAACTTTTGAAGATACGGAAGGTTAATATTGAAGCAGGACTCGGTCTGGGAGAAGATACGGCAAACTTACCTGTATGTTTGCTTTCACAAATCCCTCGTGGGGCTGGCACCTGTTGCTATACGACTGGGTGTAGATCGAATGGGCCCGGCGCTTGCATTTCTTTTTCCAATTCCCCTCTCTCAGCCTTTCTAGCTTTCTCATTGGTTGGGTAGCCTTTCTAGCTTTCTCATTTGTTGAGGAGCCTTTCTAGCTTTCTCATTGGCTGAGGAGCCTTTCTAGCTATCTCCGCTGGCCCAACCTAATCTCGGTGATCTAGTCCGACCACTACCACACCCCTCCCCTTCCTAATTTTTGAGGTGGATCTTCTCCAGCCTTCCAGCCTTTTCCATTGTTGTCTTTTGTGTGCAGCCCTAGCCCTACCCTAAGTGCCTCTAACTTCAAAATATGTTGCTAAAAACTCCATGATGTTCTGAAACCTATGCTACACTTAAAATGTTGCAATTCCAATTACTCCAGCATTTCTGGCTCGTATGGTATGTACCTAAAAATGACCAATGTCAGCTCCAAAAATACTGACACTAAAACTTTCCTATACCCCTTAACATTATGCTGCACTTAAAGTGGTGCAATTCCAATTACCTCCAATATTTCCATCGAATATGGTATGCACCTTGAAAATGAGCAATACCAGCTTCAAAAAATACTAATGCTAAAACTTCCCTATATCTGCACTTAAAATGGTGCACTCTAAAATTGTATTTTATTGATTAAAAAAAATACTCGACTTCAGTCTGTTAGCAGACCGCGAGGCTACCTAACACCCAACTACCCTAACCCTTTCAGTCAACCCCGTCAAGTTTGTTCCCCGCTAGCCCCAAATTCCCTCCCCCCCCCCCACCGGGGCATGTCTACCAGCTGCCCCAGTGGAAAATCCAACAGCTACCCATAAGAATTCACTCGTTCCTTAAAATATGTACTCCAAGGCGTACCTGCCTTGTCCCCTTCCTCATAAAATTGAGCTGGCTCACAACACTTAGCCTGGAGCCAGCCACACACGTTAAATACGGAGCCGATAAGTCACCCAGCCCACCAATTCTTTAAGATCCTCTAACGGCCTTTCCAAATGTTTAGGCCTAGAATTGGCACCCATCAATAAAAAGTACGTAATCATGAGGCGACAAAAAGGGGAGAAACTTTAAAGCTTTAGTTTCTGTAAATTCGCTAATTTGTTTTCCGCTATTATATAAAGCTGCGGCTGATATCAACAGCCATAACAGGCACCACGTGTCTCCACTTATGTATTTAGCGTGTGTAGATTAAACAAGTTATGCGTGAGCGCAAGTATTTTTAGGTCTTCACAAAAATGTGAGGCCCAAGAGGGAGAACCGCCTACCAGCTTTCCCCCCTCCAAAGGCACCCATTTTCTAAAATCATCCCCCCCACCTCCCCATCTATTTTCCACTGGGATGAATCTTGTAAGTATAAGATGTGACGCCCAAGAGGGAGGACTGCCTTCCAGCGTCCCCCCCTCCCAAGGCCCCCCATCCCAAGACCCACCCCGTCTGTTTCTGTATCTCCTTGGGATGTCAGACCCGTCTTCCGGAGATTACCCGCGAAACGCCCTATGCCGGAACATGATAGACCGGCAGGCGTGTCACCGGGTCATCTCCGCGATCAGCCGGGGTGGAAGATTCTTCACCCCAGCAATCCATTGAATGACGGGCCAAACACCCCAGTGGGTGTTGATACGGGGGAACCTGGGGGGAGACTGATATGGTGCATCTGTCTCTACCATGGCCAGTCCCTGAACGGAAGCCCTGGTGTCCTCGCAGTTCATGGCATGGGCGCTCACCCCAAACATTGCATTTGGGAAGCGCCCAAGCCATGACTCAAGGGCACCAGGCCTCCCCAGGAAGCAATGGACATAGAGCGGCTGCGTTGCAGGCAGTGTCTCCTCCAGGATACCCAAGAGATCATTGAGGAGAATACTTTCGTCCTATTTTATCGTATTTCAGTTGAAATGTTCGACTTTCACATATGATGGGGATGACCTGGTTAAATTGAAAATAATAAAAAAGTTTGGCGGCTTCTGCGACACACCCAAAGGATGTCTCTATTGTTTCGTATGAATGGTCCCCCTCTAACTGCCCTTCTCCCTCCCGGCAGCCACCCCTCCGGGATTTATTTTCCCAGGAGATCCAGTTGGACAGCCAGTGGCAGGATTTCCTTCAGGAAGTCAGCCTGACACTGGCGCTCCATGGCAGACTCGTGACCCTCGTAGTCTAATCCCACCTCCCCCAGGCCAACGCATCCTGGAGACTGCAGCAGTTGCTGCACCCTGTTCAATGTTCCCTGGTCTACAGTTGTCGTAGAAAGGTGTGCCCCGCCTAGCAACACCTAGAGCGATACAAAGATCAAATATCCCCCGTTAAAATTGTCCCTCCACCACCCGAAAACACGTCCTTGCTCTTAGAGACCCAACCCTCGTCTGACAATATCAGTGCATGCACCGAAGATTCCAAAAGTTCTAGCTTCGGGCCTAAACCGGTTTGGGGAAGTTCTAATTCGGAACTAGCCCGGATGAGGCAATCTCCTGGCATGTACGATTTATTTCGCTATACCAGGGACTAAAAGCTCCGAGCGTACAGCTACCTCTACAACACCCCTCCCCGTTTTCTTTTTGAAGATCTTACTTCGCCCTTCTAGAACCCTTCCCAATCCCAGGCGACCGCCGTTCCAGCGCTGCCAACAATTACTAAATTACGAGACAAAGACGTGAATTCTCCATGTTATATCACATGTGTCAAAATCCGTAACAAAAGTACACCTCTCCCTAAAAGCCCCCAACTTCAATAAAATGGTAACCACCCACTAGTCAAGTCTCATTAACAGACTGTCTATAATTACACCCAAACCCACTAAAAATCTTGCTCAAATGGTCAGCCTCATGGGACTGATCACTTTATTTCTCAAAAATATAATCCGCGGGCCAGCCTACCAGCTTTACAGCTCTAATAAATACAATCAGCCGCATGGGACTGCTCACTTTAATTATTAAAAATATAATCCGCAGGCCAGCCTACCAGCTACATGACCGCAATAAATACAAAAACATCATCCAACCCACGACTGGTATGACAGCCCAGCCTACCAGCTACATGGCCGCACTAAATACCAGAACATCATACAATCCACGACTGGAACAAGCCTCTAAACTACTACCTGTCCAGACTATAAATTGGGCTCCCCATTCTCCCTCCCCTAATAATTCCAAGGCTCGCCTTCGTCAGCAGCCAACAATTTCAAGTGGAAGAGCCCTTCAAGGGCGTACGCACAAAGAAACGTGTGTGCGCACCACACGCCCACTGACCTCAATGTACATACGCCCTCGCAAACGGCTACCCCACCAGAGAGAATATTCCTCAGAAAAACTGAGAATGAAGAACATCACCATCAACTGTAACTCCCACAGATTTCAAGCTCACTCAAAAAAATCATTGAGCTCATAACTAGAAGAGGGTTGAGACTATAATCAAATAATGCCGCATTTATTCACTCCCCGAGTGGTGGCTATCTTACCCCACCGGATTCACGATAAATTATAACACATACTGCAAGGTGGCGGATAGACAATTACAAGCGTCTGGTCCGTCATTCATAATTCAGCCGTCGTCCATTAGAGAATATCCACGTCCATAATCCAAAGACCTATTCCATATTCCATATAACAGTATTAGCACCAAATTCAAAGAGACAATCATAGTATACATAAACATAGGCTTGTTTCCTGCAAGAGAGAAGCGGTCAACAGTTTTCAATGATGCCGGCAAGACATCATGATGTTCCAAAAATATCAAATCCGTATCGCTGATCAGTATTCTTAATCCATAATATTCGTTGTAAAGTCGTCATCTAAAGAATGATGTATCTCAGTCACGCTTTTGATTGTGACTGTTCATATGAGTACCATGAGGATCTTGAAGTACATGGGTTCATACGGCCCCTAGCCCCGGGTTAAGCGGAATTAGACACAAGTTACGAAACGTAGCGCCATAGATCTTGCACGCTACGTTCGTATTTTGCTATCAACATGCGATATGTATCGCCAAATTTGAGAAACTTTGAGTGGAGGCGCTTGGTGGTGCAGCCCTGTTTTATAAGTTTCTGCAACAATGTTTTGTGACGTTGATTAAAATCGTCACATTTAACACAGGATCTAGCAAATGCTACTAGGCGTGATATGTATACGCCATATGCAGGTCCCACTGAAATATTACTGTCCAGAAAGGGATAGTTTACGATATCGAAATTGTAATCATCTCTTTTGTCATACAGTCGACGAGAGAGAATGCCCGCTTCATTTTTATAGAGATATAGGTCTAAATACGATGTGCCTGTAGGGTTATCTGTAGTTTCCTTCAAATCCACTGAAGGTGGATATATATCCTTCACCGCCTCATTTATATAGCGATTATCCACAGCGAGAAGATCGTCTATATAGCGTTTGGTGAATGAGAAGGAACGGGCTTTGAATGGATCAGTTTTTGAAAGCGCCTGCATATAGTCATATTCATAAGAGAACAGATATAGGTCAGCCAATAGGGGTGCACAATTAGTACCCATTGGAATACCTATAAGCTGTTGATATATTGTGTTGCCAAATTTCACATAGATATTTTTAATGAGAAATTCAAGCAACTCTATAAACAAAGAAACATCCATGAATGATATCTCTTGTATGTAGTAGAGCTAAAGAATGCTTTATGGCTTCCGACATTAATATATCTACGATCAGTTTTCTTGAACACAGATACTATTAATGAACTTAGACGGTCAATAAGGTCCTGATGAGGGATTGTGGTATAGAGAGTCGAGAAATCCCATGTGGATACATGTCTATACAGTATGTGACCTTTAGCATCAAGTTCTTCCGTAAGACATTTTGAGTTTTTCAATATCCACATACATTCAACGCCAGAGTTTTTAGAAATAGTGGCGCAATACCTTTGCCAAAATGCTTTTACCTCCTGAAGAGTCCTCGTCAACAGGGTTGAAAGAAGCTTGGTGGTGCAGCTTCTAGAACCAGCTATGAATCTAACTTTGTATGGTGATTTATGCATTTTGGGAGTCCGCCAGGGCTCCATGGCCAATACATGGGCTGAAGGGGGACGCGTCTACCTCAACCCCAGGTCTCCGAGATGGCTAACCGCACTACATATTCCATTACTACATCTCCTTCAAGTCACTCCATATGTTAAACTTCACCTCACATAGACTTTCATGAACATACCACATAGCTTAAGACACACAGAAAAACCCACAAAAACCACACAGTTATAAAATCTCAACAGGCTTCACATAGAAATGCAATTAACGCACAAATCTACATCACAGTCTTCATACACAGAAATTCTCTAACCACACAGCAACTATCGAACCCAGGCGTAGGGCAGATTGGTTAGCCGGACACCCCCAGCCTCCAGGCGTCAATATGCCCTGTATCTGGGGGTTTTCCATTCATCCGAGTCTTAATGGGCGGGGGACTTGGGGTACCTACGGTAGGATTTCGCTGACGTCCGCGCCTACATCCGGGTACTAGGATTTCGCTGACGTCCGCGCCTACATCGCCGGCGACTCCTGACCCTGCCACAGATTTTCGACGCCGTTCGTTCCGGGGACTCCTACGGGTTTGTGGAATGCGACCTCCATGTTCCCGACAATCTGAAGCCACTATTCGTCCAGTGCCCGCCCATCTTTAAAAAGACACTGGTGAGTCGGGCCGACATTGGAGACACCATGAGCGCCTATGCTGAGGAACATGAAGTACCTCGTCGGATGTTAATTGGGAGCATTATCGGTGAATCATGGAAATTGACGGGCAATGGCTACTATGGAAAAACGGTGACTAACCAAGACAAGCACGTCAACGTCAATATCTGTACTACCCCACAAGCGCGCAAAAAGATCAACTCGCCACTGCTTCGGTCCGTCGACGTCATCGATGACGATACGTATGAAGTCACTTCAGCCAAAAATACCACTTACCGCTCCAAATTGGATGTGGTATACCAGGTGGCCAACTGAGGATGCTACAATTTTATACGATTTCATGGGTGTGTATTTCGACGCCTCAGACTGGAAATTAATAGAAATAGACACGGCAGAGTCTAATGCGGATTGGGAGTCACTCATCAAACCGGAGGTACGATCCCAGTATGAGGCGGAACGGGACCAGTGGCTACCGAGAAAATATCATTTCCAGTACGGCAAGCGGACTCCGGGCCTATTCAAGTTAATAGTCGAGTGGCGATGCCATGATGGCCCTGTCGTCCAAGACGTACTATTGTTACGGTGGAGACGAAAACAACAAGTTCAACTGCAAAGGGGTCAACCGGCGCGACCCGGCCATTAACAAAACCCTCTACCTGGACGTGCTCTAAAGCCAGACCAGTGCTAGTGGCAATAACAGAGGATTCCGGGTCGTCGACCACCAGATGCGCTCGTACATCCAGCAACGCGATGCCTTCACTTTTTCTACCCGAAACGCAAAGTCCTTCCCGATGGGGTCAGTGCCACCTACCTGGACTTATTATTATCTCTAACCGATGACGGTATACATGGACTGGGGCCGTATGAACCCATGTACTTCAAGATCCTCATGATACTCATATAAACAGTCACAATCAAAGCGTGACTGAGATACATCATTCTTTAGATGACGACTTTACAACGAATATTATGGATTAAGAATACTGATCAGCGATACGGATTTGATATTTTTTGAACATCATGATGTCTTGCCGGCATCATTGAAAACTGTTGACCGTTTCTCTCTTGCAGGAAACAAGCCTATGTTTATGTATACTATGATTGTCTTTTTGAATTTGGTGCTAATACTGTTATATGGAATATGGAGTAGGTCTTTGGATTATGGACGCGGATATTCCCTAATGGACGACGGCTGAATTATGAATGACGGACTAGACGCTTGTAATTGTGAATTCGTGAACTCTGTGAATAATGCACATACATAGATATTTGGACTCTAAGTGAACTCGAATTACTCTATATATATACATTACACCAGTTCGATGAATTTGTCTAATTGTGAACTATACTTCATTCTTGTGAATAATTACTCTATATACATTACGCCAGTTCGATGACTTGGTCTGTGAACAGTTATATACTCCACTGTGACTTCGCATATTCTCTATATACATAAGTGTTTACCTTAATTCTTGAGATATTCGCCCCGCTCTTCTGTCAAGTACACGGCCACCCAGGGTCTGTATTCAGGACGTAAGCAGCAGGATACACACGGTCTAATGGGAACACATCTCGGGCGAACACCCCTTGAAAGACCGACTGTGTCCACGGATCGTTTCGCAGCACGGTGGTAATCTGCTCTGTATCCATGTTAAGTGACGTAATCACACAGGACGTTACGGCTTTTATCGATTTGAATGATGTTGTCAAACCCAGCGAAGCAGATCACATTGATGGTTCGCGGTAAAGGTGTCCCGAAATTCAGTTCCAAGCGTAAGTTGCCTTTCTTGACGAGACTCAGTTGATGATCGTTGTCTAAGGTGGGCGTGAGATCGAAACAGAACAACGTGTATCCGTTAGCGTAGTCCTCCCGACTGATCATATTTCCCTCGTCTTGGTTGATCTGGCCAGTTGCTGTGCAGAGGTTCAGATTGGCCTTTCCGAAGTTAGGTTGTAATGGCCGTGCCGGTACCTGTTGGCCATTCACAGGCAGGGCCACGAAATTGATGTTGAACGCTTTTAGGTTGAACGGATTCCTCGAGATAGCCCCATTATAACTGATGTTCTCCACACCAGGGTTAAACCCTTGGGCAAATCCCCCAGGAACAGGTTTTCTTGATTGGCAATCCTATTCCCTTTAGTGATGGAAAAGACCTTGGTCTGTACTCGTCGAATCGGGTACTGGGCTGGTTTTTTCTCCAAGGCTCTGATGTGCCCCAACTGTACACCTGGGCTCGGTTTCGCTTTGCGTACAAACAGACTGGCCTCTTGGATGACAATGTTATACTCGAGGTCATCATTGGGGGCCATCAAGGCAAACGCAGGCGTTGCGCGCAGTAGTCGTATTTTGACAGGTACTCCATTCAAGAGGTATCGGTCCTGCATGAATAAGTCTGCATGCAGAGGTCCCATCATATCAACCGAGTGACTCTGTGCTGTGAAATCCATTCTCTCCGTATAGCCGTCATTATCGGGACTAGCTTTCATCTTGCCTGGGGTATCTCGGTAGAACAACGGGGCTGTCAAATACGACTTTTTAGCGTCACGCCCGTAGGATAACAGTGTTTCGATGTAGGCTCGGTACGGGTACGTGTTCGTCGAGGCGCTCACCAGTTTATCACTGAGCGGTGCATCTGCTTTGAGGACAGACCCATCTTTATTGGTGATTTTAAATTTCCCGTGCAGGTACGTATGTGCTAAATCCAGGTAGGTAGTATCAGCGTTGGTGATGGTGAATTCAAGGGGGCCTGTGGCTGTAATGCTGGAAAGGGGGATATGTTCCACCCACTGACCCTCTTCGGCAATGGTCTGAGTAGGTGGTACGGTCCATAAATCAAATTCACTGTTGGCAGAAGGACACGACTCGGCGTGGATGAAAGCCACATTTATCAAAAGATATCCTGGGTCTTCGATGTGTGTCGTCGCTGGGTCGGTCGTCGACTGGTGCGTGGTCTCGGTGGTGCAGGTCTTTCATTCCCTACGGTGCGTTGTGCTTTGGCGACCAAGACGCCTCCTGCTTCTTTAGCAGAATAGGTCTTTGGATTATGGACGCGGATAGTCTCTAATGGACGACGGCTGGATTATGAATGACGGACTAGACGCTTGTAATTTCAGCGCTTCTTTGGGTGCCGTACCCCGCAAGACATCACCAGCGACTTGCAGTCCACTGCGTACCGCTTGTTTGCCGATTGTTTGACCCCACGCGTCACCAAGGGCGGGAACGTTTTGACGATGCTCCCGAGTATGTTCCCCAGACCATGTCCTCGTTGCATGCGTGTACCTGCAAAGACCGGAAGGCTACGCCCGGCCTGTTGGGCATAATAGTCCATATAGCTGCGTGCATTGCACTCGTAAGGCACCTTCATTATGTGAAAGTGAACCGCTCGGACTTGACGGACTAGCACCACTTTCCCACGCTCGAATGCAATCGGTTGACCGGTGTCGTCTCTTATATCGATGATGATGGAGCTAATATCGGTCTGACTGACCGGTAAATAAACGATGTGCTTGAAACTGTGGGTGACTTGATCCCAACACTTGCCTTTCACCGGGCAGACGAGTAGTAGAGGTACGTTGCTGTCTTCGACAATGTGTGCATCGACCACGTCTGAGTAGATGTACAGGCCATACATACCACCATGCATGTCCATCGTGGTGTGGGCTGTCTCGCCGGTGGGGCCAGCGTACCCCTGTAGATCGAAATCCAGCTTTTGCTGTAGGGTAGGACTGATTTCGACACTCACGTTGGGGCTGAGAGTGAGACAGGCCTTGTCGTTGTGTGGGTTGTAATCGAAGTCCACATGATTTTTGAAGGGGAAGGTTTTTATGGGTTTTGAAGTATTCGTGACGTCCCGTAGAGACTTATAATGCTTTTCAGTCCTTGCATGAACTCCTGGGGGGTATCGTATTGGCCTTCTGGTAGGGTGAGTCGGGTTTCTTGTCCTTCGTAGGTCACCTCGTACCACACTTCACGGGCTCGCACGTTGTACCACGAGTAAGGGTATTGAATATCCACGAGTCCACATTCCCAGCGTCCAGGTAAATGCAACGGTTGCGGTAACTGAGTCACGTACTTGTCCAAGGTGTAGTCAGGACATCGAGCGAACTGTTACTGGGTAGGGTGAGGTAAAACATGAATGGCTGAGCTTTCCTGCTACTGCTCCCAGGTTTAATACTTCTCCCAGCCCTTGGGCGCTAATCGTCGTGATGGTCGCGGTGACTTGCTACGTGTCATAGATCTTGATGGACGTAGTTTCAGGGGGTGGCGTGGTAAAAGGGGTGAAAAAGTAGGTGCCCGAAGTTGTGGTGTTTTGGGGGGTGATTCCGGATCCCACTCGGCTTCCCAAGGTTGTGGAGTCTGTCGTTGTGCGTGCACCGGCGAATCACGCTGCATCCAGGCCCAGCGCTGGGGCTCCCCACCAATTCCTGTGGTATATGCATGTCTTTCAAGCCTTGAGCGAAGACCTCCCATCCTCGAGGATCCGTGTGCGACCTGCGTTGACGCATCAGGTCATTCACTAAATCCGTCAAGTGGGTATCGGGGACCACCTGAGTCTGTACCAGTAGTTCACCTTTATCATCCCAAGTCATGTTAGGATTCTGTTTCACCAGTTGTAATACCAGGCCAGCTTGTTTCTTGAACGATGCAGGTACACTCTTCAGGACTTCGTCTTCGACCCACTGTGGGGCTGTGGGTGGTACCCCTGCTAATGGCGGCTGTTGGAGCGGTGCTGAGGTCGGTGGTGTGTCGCGTGGTGTGTCGCGTGGTGGTGGTGCTGCTGCTCGGCTAGAGAGGGTTTTGTATTGGTCCATGAACGTCATGTACCGCTGAAGCGTCTCATTGTACTGTTGTACTTTCTCATTGTTGCTTAACCCCGGTCGTTGTAAGATCTGAAGCATCTTTTCATCGAGTGTGTTTATCGTCTTCGCCGTAGAGGGTACGGGGTACGGTGATTGGAGGTTTTGAATGAGTCGAGGTTCGACGAGGACCATTTTTTTCGTGTGGTTCATTGTCGGCCGAAGAGTCCACCCAATACTGGACCCAACACGGAAGTGGCCAACGGTGCTAAGATGGCCCCGAGAAAGCTGTCTTTCTGTAACACCTTTTTCTTTTGTGTTTGAGAGACTCGCTTCTGGACTAGGGTTCGCAGACCTGTCTTATGCTTGGCCAACTTGGTCCTCTGAGTTGAACTCAGTGGTACGTTGCCTTTTAACAGGTTGTACCCGATCTCGCACAGACAGCGTACAAGGTCAGTGTCCGCGCCGCGTACAATGGTTCGGACCAACTCGGCGAAATAACGCTTACCGTCTTCAATACACGGAGGGTCGGAGCGTGCTTCCGTACTCGCGCAGACATCATGTGCAGCTAATGCTAGAACCCATAACCCTGACCTTTTTATCTACCTACCTCCTGAATATTGCACAGAGACAAAAATCAACCATGAAGTTGTATTAATTCTTTTATTATCCCCATGATCAAACACACACCCCGGCTGGGGGAGCCACTGTGGGTGTGTTTACATTATTTTTGCATGTGCACGTGGTCGGTCTCTCCGGGAAAGATACCGGTCCATAATCGAAGGTGGTCGGGGGTGGCTTGCTTCAGGTCAAAGAGCATATACCCGTGCTGATGGGTTGTCGCATCTTTACAGGCTTCCAACGCAATCGCAGTGCTTCCAGGTGCAGCAGTTGAGTGGTATCTCTCGGGTTTTTGAAGACCACCAGGTAGTGGGCATTTAAGCTGATGTTCCGATGTTCTTTGTTTTTACTGAACAGATTCTGCACAATATAGATGATGCTCAACCGTCGATGATGGCTGCCCTTGGTAAAGAGTTGGGTGACCCGACTGTCCGTCTTCGCCATCAGATCATCGAGAACCACCAAAGTGTCCGGTTCCAAATCGGCCAGGTTGGGTAGGCCTTCCACGAACGTGATGTGGGGCATTGCTGCATACGCCGCTTGCCATTCTTCGTAACACCACACGAACCGGGCAATGAGTGAGGTGATCATGCTGTCGGCGTGTTGAAGGAGTTTCTGGACGAAGCATGCTCTGCCGGAGCCCGTCGGTCCTGCGATGACGCAAGTGAAGGGTTGTTGCCACCGGGGGTCCATGGCTGGAGGTGTATCCGCTGTCGTGGTAACCCGCTCTTGTAAATTTGGTACGAGTGAACTGGGGTCGTCGGTGCGTCGAGCTTTGGTACCGTTGTCGATGGGCGTTCACTGTGAGGGATGAAATCCGGTGGGTCTTGGCGTGAAGCTCGGTGTGGAGCTCGATGTAGGTGTTGACCTAAACTGTACACGTGGTGTGGTGGTGGCGATGACTGGGCTCGTTTCGATGACGGGGTTGACTGGTGTAGAGAAGGTCTGTAGACTGGTTTAACTGCTACTCACGGCTGGTGTTCTAGGTCGGTTAAGTAGAGTGTTGAGATACGCTACGTCGTAAAACACACCTCCTTACAACACTCCCAGCAGGGTTAGCAATGTCACCACAAAGCCCACTTGCGCTTTGCGCGTTTTGGGAGACGCTGTGTTCAGAGGCAGCTGTTGTTTGTCCATAGCACCGTGGTCGAACGTGGAATGATGGATGATGGTGGTGGTGTCTGGTTTTATAGTCGTTTCACCAGGTTGGCCGCGGCCCAGGAATTGAAGGAACTGAGCCAGCCTTGCCATTTGACCAAATAAATAGTTTGCCACGTCGACATTCGGTTTTTAGGATGCGTTCCACCGTGTAGTAGTCTTGCTTTGTTTTTACGACAGGCTGTAATTCCATCTCGTAAACGTCCCTAGCACCGGCAATGGGGGCTCTCTGTATACTCCGGTGATAGGCTCGATTGTAACCACTCACAAGTTTCGGAAGAACATCGATGTACCGTCTTGTATTCTTATAGGTGAAATATTTATACATGCGTCCTTTGAATGTCCTGTTGAACCTTTCCACCACGGAAGCCTTGGTCTCGTTGTAGGTGTGAAAGAAGAAGACCTTATGTTTCCTGAAAAAGGCTTGGAACGGTCTGTTGAGGAATTCGGTGCCTTCTGAAGCATCTTTTCATCGAGTGTGTTTATCGTCTTCGCCGTAGAGGGTACGGGGTACGGTGATTGGAGGTTTTGAATGAGTCGAGGTTCGACGAGGACCATTTTTTTCGTGTGGTTCATTGTCGGCCGAAGAGTCCACCCAATACTGGACCCAACACGGAAGTGGCCAACGGTGCTAAGATGGCCCCGAGAAAGCTGTCTTTCTGTAACACCTTTTTCTTTTGTGTTTGAGAGACTCGCTTCTGGACTAGGGTTCGCAGACCTGTCTTATGCTTGGCCAACTTGGTCCTCTGAGTCGAAGTCAGTGGTACGTTGCCTTTTAACAGGTTGTACCCGATCTCGCACAGACAGCGTACAAGGTCAGTGTCCGCGCCGCGTACAATGGTTCGGACCAACTCGGCGAAATAACGCTTACCGTCTCCAATACACGGAGCGTCGGAGCGTGCTTCCGTACTCGCGCAGACATCATGTACAGCTAATGCTAGAACCCATAACCCTGACCTTTTTATCTACCTACCTCCTGAATATTGCACAGAGACAACAATCAACCATGAAGTTGTATTAATTCTTTTATTATCCCCATGATCAAACACACACCCCGGCTGGGGGAGCCACTGTGGGTGTGTTTACATTATTTTTGCATGTGCACGTGGTCGGTCTCTCCGGGAAAGATACCTGTCCATAATCGAAGGTGGTCGGGGGTGGCTTGCTTCAGGTCAAAGAGCATATACCCGTGCTGATGGGTTGTCGCATCTTTACAGGCTTCCAACGCAATCGCAGTGCTTCCAGGTGCAGCAGTTGAGTGGTATCTCTCGGGTTTTTGAAGACCACCAGGTAGTGGGCATTTAAGCTGATGTTCCGATGTTCTTTGTTTTTACTGAACAGATTCTGCACAATATAGATGATGCTCAACCGTCGATGATGGCTGCCCTTGGTAAAGAGTTGGGTGACCCGACTGTCCGTCTTCGCCATCAAATCATCGAGAACCACCAAAGTGTCCGGTTCCAAATCGGCCAGGTTGGGTAGGCCTTCCACGAACGTGATGTGGGGCATTGCTGCATACGCCGCTTGCCATTCTTCGTAACACCACACGACCCGGGCAATGAGTGAGGTGATCATGCTGTCGGCGTGTTGAAGGAGTTTCTGGACGAAGCATGCTCTGCCGGAGCCCGTCGGTCCTGCGATGACGCAAGTGAAGGGTTGTTGCCACCGGGGGTCCATGGCTGGAGGTGTATCCGCTGTCGTGGTAACCCGCTCTTGTAAATTTGGTACGAGTGAACTGGGGTCGTCGGTGCGTCGAGCTTTGGTACCGTTGTCGATGGGCGTTCACTGTGAGGGATGAAATCCGGTGGGTCTTGGCGTGAAGCTCGCTGTGGAGCTCGATGTAGGTGTTGACCTAAACTGTACACGTGGTGTGGTGGTGGCGATGACTGGGCTCGTTTCGATGACGGGGTTGACTGGTGTAGAGAAGGTCTGTAGACTGGTTTAACTGCTACTCACGGCTGGTGTTCTAGGTCGGTTAAGTAGAGTGTTGAGATACGCTACGTCGTAAAACACACCTCCTTACAACACTCCCAGCAGGGTTAGCAATGTCACCACAAAGCCCACTTGCGCTTTGCACGTTTTGGGAGACGCTGTGTTCAGAGGCAGCTGTTGTTTGTCCATAGCACCGTGGTCGAACGTGGAATGATGGATGATGGTGGTGGTGTCTGGTTTTATAGTCGTTTCACCAGGTTGGCCGCGGCCCAGGAATTGAAGGAACTGGGCCAGCCTTGCCATTTGACCAAATAAATAGTTTGCCACGTCGACATTCGGTTTTTAGGATGCGTTCCACCGTGTAGTAGTCTTGCTTTGTTTTTACGACAGGCTGTAATTCCATCTCGTAAACGTCCCTAGCACCGGCAATGGGGGCTCTCTGTATACTCCGGTGATAGGCTCGATTGTAACCACTCACAAGTTTCGGAAGAACATCGATGTACCGTCTTGTATTCTTATAGGTGAAATATTTATACATGCGTCCTTTGAATGTCCTGTTGAACCTTTCCACCACGGAAGCCTTGGTCTCGTTGTAGGTGTGAAAGAAGAAGACCTTATGTTTCCTGAAAAAGGCTTGGAACGGTCTGTTGAGGAATTCGGTGCCTTCTGAAGCATCTTTTCATCGAGTGTGTTTATCGTCTTCGCCGTAGAGGGTACGGGGTACGGTGATTGGAGGTTTTGAATGAGTCGAGGTTCGACGAGGACCATTTTTTTCGTGTGGTTCATTGTCGGCCGAAGAGTCCACCCAATACTGGACCCAACACGGAAGTGGCCAACGGTGCTAAGATGGCCCCGAGAAAGCTGTCTTTCTGTAACACCTTTTTCTTTTGTGTTTGAGAGACTCGCTTCTGGACTAGGGTTCGCAGACCTGTCTTATGCTTGGCCAACTTGGTCCTCTGAGTCGAAGTCAGTGGTACGTTGCCTTTTAACAGGTTGTACCCGATCTCGCACAGACAGCGTACAAGGTCAGTGTCCGCGCCGCGTACAATGGTTCGGACCAACTCGGCGAAATAACGCTTACCGTCTCCAATACACGGAGCGTCGGAGCGTGCTTCCGTACTCGCGCAGACATCATGTACAGCTAATGCTAGAACCCATAACCCTGACCTTTTTATCTACCTACCTCCTGAATATTGCACAGAGACAACAATCAACCATGAAGTTGTATTAATTCTTTTATTATCCCCATGATCAAACACACACCCCGGCTGGGGGAGCCACTGTGGGTGTGTTTACATTATTTTTGCATGTGCACGTGGTCGGTCTCTCCAGGAAAGATACCTGTCCATAATCGAAGGTGGTCGGGGGTGGCTTGCTTCAGGTCAAAGAGCATATACCCGTGCTGATGGGTTGTCGCATCTTTACAGGCTTCCAACGCAATCGCAGTGCTTCCAGGTGCAGCAGTTGAGTGGTATCTCTCGGGTTTTTGAAGACCACCAGGTAGTGGGCATCTAAGCTGATGTTCCGATGTTCTTTGTTTTTACTGAACAGATTCTGCACAATATAGATGATGCTCAACCGTCGATGATGGCTGCCCTTGGTAAAGAGTTGGGTGACCCGACTGTCCGTCTTCGCCAACAGATCAGCGAGAACCACCAAAGTGTCCGGTTCCAAATCGGCCAGGTTGGGTAGGCCTTCCACGAACGTGATGTGGGGCATTGCTGCATACGCCGCTTGCCATTCTTCGTAACACCACACGACCCGGGCAATGGGTGAGGTGATCATGCTGTCGGCGTGTTGAAGGAGTTTCTGGACGAAGCATGCTCTGCCGGAGCCCGTCGGTCCTGCGATGACGCAAGTGAAGGTTTGTTGCCACCGGGGGTCCATGGCTGGAGGTGTACCCGCTGTCGTGGTAACCCGCTCTTGTAAATTTGGTACGAGTGAACTGGGGTCGTCGGTGCGTCGAGCTTTGGTACCGTTGTCGATGGGCGTTCACTGTGAGGGATGAAATCCGGTGGGTCTTGGCGTGAAGCTCGGTGTGGAGCTCGATGTAGGTGTTGACCTAAACTGTACACGTGGTGTGGTGGTGGCGATGACTGGGCTCGTTTCGATGACGGGGTTGACTGGTGTAGAGAAGGTCTGTAGACTGGTTTAACTGCTACTCACGGCTGGTGTTCTAGGTCGGTTAAGTAGAGTGTTGAGATAGGCTACGTCGTAAAACACACCTCCTTACAACACTCCCAGCAGGGTTAGCAATGTCACCACAAAGCCCACTTGCGCTTTGCGCGTTTTGGGAGACGCTGTGTTGAGAGGCATCTGTTGTTTGTCCATAGCACCGTGGTCGAACGTGGAATGATGGATGATGGTGGTGGTGTCTGGTTTTATAGTCGTTTCACCAGGTTGGCCGCGGCCCAGGAATTGAAGGAACTGGGCCAGCCTTGCCATTTGACCAAATAAATAGTTTGCCACGTCGACATTCGGTCTTTAGGATGCGTTCCACCGTGTAGTAGTCTTGATTTGATTTTACGACAGGCTGTAATTCCATCTCGTAAAACGTCCCTAGCAACGGTAATGGGGGCTCTCTGTATACTCCGGTGATAGGCTCGATTGTAACCACTCACAAGTTTCGGAAGAACATCGATGTACCGTCTTGTATTCTTATAGGTGAAATATTTATACATGCGTCCTTTGAATGTCCTGTTGAACCTTTCCACCACGGAAGCCTTGGTGTCGTTGTAGGTGTGAAAGAAGAAGACCTTATGTTTCCTGAGAAAGGCTTGGAACGGTCTGTTGAGGAATTCGGTGCCTTCGTCGGTTTGCAAATACAAGGGCTTGCGCCCAGTCTTGAAGATGTCCTTGAACGCCGCTATGAGATTCGCCCCCGTTTTCGACCCGATGGGTACCACCCACGCATACTTCGACAGGATATCGATGCACGTCAAGATATACCGATTCCCATCGTTGTTGTTGGCAAAGGCGCTCATATCGACCAAATCCGCTTGCCGTTGGGCATCTAGTCCTCCCACGATGATCCAGTTCCGTAGAAAATGGCGACGGGCAGCTCGATGTAAGGTATAGGTGTCTTGATTTTTTAACCAATGTCTTTTTTAACCAAAACTACAGATAACCCTACAGGCACATCATATTTAGACCTATATCTCTATAAAAATGAAGCGGGCCTTCTCTCTCGTCGACTGTATGACAAAAGAGATGATTACAATTTCGACATCGTAAACTATCCCTTTCTGGACAGTAATATTCCAGGGGGACCTGCGTATGGCGTATACATATCACGCCTAGTAGCATTTGCTAGATCCTGTGTTAAATGTGACGATTTTAATCGACGTCACAAAACATTGTTGCAGAAACTTATTAAACAGGGCTACACCACCAAGCCCCTCCAGTCAAAGTTTCTCAAATTTGGCGATACATATCGCATGCTGATAGCAAAATACGAGCGTAGTGTGCAAGATCTATGGCGTTACGTTTCGTAACTTGTGTCTAATTTCGCTTAACCCGGGGCTAGGGGCCGTATGAACCCATGTACTTCAAGATTCTCATGGTACTCATATGAACAGTCACAATCAAAGCGTGACTGAGGTACATCATTCTTTAGATGACGACTTTGCAACGAATATTATGGATTAAGAATACTGATCAGCGATACGGATTTGATATTTCTGGAACATCATGATGTCTTGCCGGCATCATTGAAAACTGTTGACCGCTTCTCTCTTACAAGAAACAAACCTATGTTTATGTATATTATGATTGTCTTTTTGAATTTGGTGCTAATACTGTTATATGAAATATTGAATAGGTCTTTGGATTATGGACGCGGATATTCTCTAATGGACGACGGCTGAATTATGAATGACGGACCTGACGCTTGTAATTGGGCACGTTGTATCCCCTAGGGTTTGGCCGCTCGATAGAGAGCCGACAATGCACTATACGCAGCCGGACTATTTGGGCTGTAGTATAAGTTATCCAACATCTTCTCCCAGCGCTTCATGGTCACAAAATAATGCTGAATCGGGAGAGTATCGCTTATTTATATTTATGATGTTTGGGTTCTACCACCGTTGTATATATCCTAGGTTGACTGAGTCTAGCCGGATAGTCTATAGCCTCGTCGTCTGGCTCCGCTTCATTGCTAGGTTTGATAATTTGGTCACTGGGTTCAGCCAGCGCGTCCTCAATAGCACGAGGCCACCCCAGCTGAACGGCTGACCGCTCGTCCGGTGTAAACAGCTGGTCCGCAATAGGCACCACTTTCTCCAAGGCTGTCCAAAGATCGGAGTCTAGGGTGAGGCTTTGCGTAGGATCGTGGTAACGCCCCAGGCGTGCAAAGAAGGGTCCACGGTGTACGTAGTTGGCGTTCTCGGTGTGGATGAGGTTTCCATCGAGCTCACCGCTCAACACCCGTTTAAATTTGGTCCAGCCATCACGGTGTAGGGTAACCGTAGTCGATACGGTCTCAGGGTAGTAGGGATATTGGACCGTCTTCAACGATGGTGATTTTATCCTCATAGACGTGTAACCCCACGTCAGGGGTGAGGGGAAGGATGGCTCGTAGGACTGGTGATATCGTTGACGAAATGCCGAATGACGCACACGCTGAGTGTCCCTCGTATTTGTGGTGAGGTCCCACTGTCAATGCCACAGCGTCAGGGTCAATAGGGCAAAGACCATGGCGAGGCCAACGAGCCGTCTCTGGTTCCGGCGTGAGCGCTCGTGGTCCATAGCCCGGGCATCAAGGATGGCTGTCATAGTCCAGTAGTGGTGGGTGATAGCACATCTCTCCATCGAGTCCACTCTGTCGAGGACCGCTTCTGTGAACTCTTTCAGGATCTGGCGTCGCCCCTCGTTGTCGTTGCCATCTGCAAACATGGACCGAACCACTGCTCGGCAACCCGTGAGTGAATTGACCACTGTCGCATGCTGTAAAATGCGAGTGGCAATAGGGATGGGTCGCCGTCATGGCTCTGCAACCGTAGGAATGGAGGTGAGGGATGCAGAGGGATGTGTTTTATAGACCATGTCCCACATGCATGAAATTTCCGACTTTTATACACCTACATAGAAGTACCCGGATTAAGACCCGGACGTCAGCGAAATACTAGTACCCGAATGTAGGCGCGGACGTCGGCGAAATCCTAGTACCCGGATGTAGGCGCGGACGTCAGCGAAATCCTACCGTAGGTACCCCAAGTCCCCCACCCATTAAGACTCGGATGAATGGAAAAACCCCAGATACAGGGCATATTGACGCCCATTGACCTCTGATCACGCGATCTCCCAATGCACGCCACCTTTCGTCACAATTAGGTCACGAAAGTAGGTCATCTGTATCAAATATCCTGTGACTATACTACTGATACATATGGTATATGCAAACAAATCAACAACAAAAAAGGAATACCCAATCACAATCCAATCAAATAAATTCAACGACTCTCAGTGATTTTCCACTCCCTGAATGAATGAAAGACAACCCAAAGTGGAATGACATGCGGTTCATACAAACAATTCAAAAGCTCAGTGAGCTCAAATAATTTAGGAAAGCTTTAAATTTAGCCTAGCCAAAGTCAGAACCCGACAGGACCCTATATCGAAAACTGACCTATAACCAAACCGGTCTATAAAGCAATTTCTCCACCTGAGAAGATCTACAACCTGAATGCCTTTTGATTCAAGGAACTAACACTCTCCTCTCATTTCCAAAATAATTCACATCAACCAAAGCCAACAACCAACATTTGTTGACATGCTTCTCTAAAACCTCCATCACCCCCATAGTGTCAAACATCATGAACAACCTTCAGTCTACCAATCAGACCCTTCACGGATGAAACTTATAGCCACGTTCTCATTCAATTCAATTTCAAACAATAGCATGATTTCTTGAACTGATCCACGAGAAAGGAGAAAACAAAAACAGGAAAGACAGGTGATTAACTCAATTCAAATGGATTGAGGGAAGTCTGGTTACTATTATCGCACTGACAACACCATGGTATCGCTATGAATGTGGGCTCCATGACTGACAATGCCCCAAACTGTCAACTGAGCAATCAAAATCACGTATTGGACAACCAAAATGTAGGCAATATACATCTGGATCAATCCAGAAAATCAACCCAATGAGCGATTTTTTTAGCCGACCAGTTGACAGCCGACAGATTCGACTATTTCAAACATCACGAAAAATGCATGTCTTTAACTCAATTCAAAAAGATTGAGGAAAATCTGATTACTATTATCGCACTGACAACACAATGTTATCGTCATTGGACAATCAAAATGTAGGCAATATATATCTGGATTAATCCAGAAAATCGATCCGATGAGCGATTTTTTTTAGCCGACCAGTTGACAGCCGACAAATTCGACTATCACGAACACCACGAGATAAATGGAACTTTACAAATTAGGGACCAACCGTTCAAAAAATATTGAAACACAAAGAAAAAAAAACGTGTTTCTCTTTTAGCATGCTTATCAGGATGGGAAAAACGTTAGCACATAAAACAAAATCAACAGTTCTCAAATTAAATTGAGCCGAGAACAATCTGAGCATTTTCTATTAACCCACAATTGCATTCCCAACACAAACTTTTCACAAACGCCGGTATCAACTTTTCTTCAAAATTTCCTATCATACATTGACACTATCACATAGCAGAAATCTCTCACACAAAATTCAATCCACATAGCGGAAATCTATCACACAAAAGTAACACCTGGAGCGACAATGGAGAAAGACCTCCTTAAAAATTCACATTTTTCCATATACCAGCTCTATATGATAAGACGGTACAAATATTTGAACATTGTATAGCCCTACCGGGCTCAAATCGCATTCAGTACAACTGAGTCAATTTATTCGGCTTTAACCAATCTATTTGTCACGAACGGTCAACATGCCACTACTAATAACATACCGCGTTTATCACAGGACAATAATACTGTATATACGGCGACGCCAAGTTCAATAAATGAATAGAATAATACACTATTTCCAAGAAATGTTGGCTAATTCAGCTGGCTATATACCAGAAATATATTTAATAGCACGGACCAAATTGAACAAATCAAGTCTTTCAATGAGGCGAAACGATTAACTGCCACATTACACAGACCTATATATGTTGTCGACAGTGCCAAATTATACCGCATGGGCCTTACCAATAACACAGCGCGCCCAACACAGGGCAATAATACTCTATATACGGCGACGCCAAGTTTAATTAGTAAATGCGATACACTATTTCCAAAAAATGTTGACAAGTTCAGCTGGCTATATACCAGAAATATATTTAATAGCACAGACCGAATTGAACATATTTAATAGCACAGACCGAATTGAACATAACTGATTTCCCAACAAAGAACGGCGAAACGATCAATTGCTTTATGACACAAACTTATGTGTTTTCGATAGTGCCGAATTTATCCTCGCGTTGGCCTTACTAATAGCACAGCGCGTCTATCACAGAGCAATAATACTGTATATACGGTGATACCAAGTTCAATAAATGAATACGACCGACACACTATTTCCTAGAAAAGTCAGCCGGCCATATACCAGATAAATATTTGATAGCACTGACTGAATTGAACACAGTTTCCCAACAAAGAAAGGCGAAACGATTAACCACGATATCACAAGACTGCGTGCTCTCAATTTTGCCACATTTACTGTTGCCTGAGCCAACCAGCCGGACAAAGGAAAACTTGTTCTGAACTACCCTCTTCAATCTACACAGCCCGCGAGCCGTGAAAGAATTTATACAGAACCGTCTACTAGAATAGCCCAAATGTCAGGATGGCCTTCTCCCGGTAAAACAATTCAACCTACAATCTACCCGTGAATAGCCGGCCAACACAACATGGGTTGGGGGTACGCGAACAAAGGGGAAAAATGGCCGGTTCCGATACCGCGTTTGTTTACCGGAAATTTTATCAATCTTCCAGGCATCAATTGGTTCTCAACCATAACAAGCCGAGTATCTAGCAGGTCCTCCGCCAAGTAGCATGTTTGAGAGCGTACAATATATACGCTTCCAATCTCCTTAAATATAACTTGGAAAGTGGATATGTGTATGTGGAAAAAGACCTTTATCTGGAATTGTTGAGACAATTTGAGGAGGTTTGGGAAACAGTAATGGATAGTGTAACACTGGAATGTAAGTCTGTAGTTGTATATGGATTTGTGGATGGTGGGGTTTATAAATCGATGAGTGGAATAGATCAATATATCGCGTTCACAACACAGATGGGTACAATATGGGTAAGTGAAATCCAAGATGGTCAATCGAAGCCATCTTGGATTACATACTACCTCAATGAAAATCAATACCAATGGCCGTCTAACTGATGTGATGCACCTTCTCAAGTTTGAAGTCAATCGGACGAATTGTTCTCACGATACCGCGTTCACAAGATGCGAGACGGACGGAATCCAAGATGGTCAATGGCAGCCATCTTAGAGTACATACCTCAGTGAAAATCAATACCAATGGCCATCTAACTGATGTGAAGCACCTTCTCAAGTTTGAAGTCGATTGGTTGAGTTGTTCTGATAACATCATGTTCACAAGATGCAGGACGGACGGAATCCAAGATGGTCAATGGCAACCATCTTGAATTACATACTACCTCAATGAAAATCAATACCAATGGCCGTCTAACTGATGTGAAGCACCTTCTCGAGTTTAAAGTCGATTGGTCAAATTGTTCTCGAGATATCGCGTTCACAAGATGCAAGACGGATGGAATCCAATACGGTCAATGGCAGCCATCTTGGATTACGTACCTCAGTGAAAATCAATACCAATGGCCGTCTAACTGATGTGAAGAACCTTCCCAAGTTTGAAGTCGATTGGTCGATTTGTTCTCGAGATATCGCGTTCACAAGATCTGAGACGGATGGAATCCAATATGATCAATGGCAGCCATCTTGGATTACATACCTTAGTGAAAATTAATACCAATTGCCGTCGAACTGATGTGAAGCACCTTCTCAAGTTTGAAGTGAATTGGTCGAATTGTTCTCGAGATATCGCGTTCACAAAATGTGGGACGGACAGAATCCAATATGGTCAATGGCAGCCATCTTGGATTACGTACCTCAGTGAAAATCAATACCAATGGCCGTCTAACTGATGTGAAGCACCTTCTCAAGTTTGAAGTCGATTGGTTGAGTTGTTCTCATAACATCATGTTCACAAGATGCGGGACGGACGGTATCCAAGATGGTCAATGGCAACCATCTTGAATTACATACTACCTCAATGAAAATCAATACCAATGGCCGTCTAACTGAGGTGAAGAACCTTCCCAAGTGTGAAGTCGATTGGTCGAATTGTTCTCGAGATATTGCGTTCACAAGATGTGGGATGGACAGACTCCAATATGGGCAATGGCAGCCATCTTGGATTACGTACCTCAGTGAAAATCAATACCAATGGCCGTCTATTTGATGTGAAGAACCTTCCCAAGTTGGAAGTCGATTGGTCGATTTGTTCTCGAGATATCGCGTTCACAAGATCTGAGACGGATGGAATCCAATATGGTCAATGGCAGCCATCTTGGACTACATACCTCAGTGAAAATTAATACCAATTGCCGTCGAACTGATGTGAAGCACCTTCTCAAGTTTGAAGTCAATTGGTCGAATTGTTCTCGAGATATCGCGTTCACAAGATGTGGGACGGACAGAATCCAATATGGTCAATGGCAGCCATCTTGGATTACGTACCTCAGTGAAAATCAATACCAATGGCCGTCTGACTGACGTGAAGAACCTTCCCAAGTTTGAAGTCGGTTGGTCAAATTGTTCTCGAGATATCGCGTTCACAAGATCTGGGACGGATGGAATACAATATAGTCAATGGCAGCCATCTTGGATTACGTACATGTATCTCAGTGAAAATCAATACCAATGGCCGTCTAACTGATGTGAAGCACCTTCCCAAGTTTGAAGTCGATTGGTTGAATTGTTCTCAAGATATGGCGTTCACAAGATGTGGGACGGACGGACGGACGGAAGGACGGACGGACGGACGGACGGCTAGCATTTCCAAGTCCTTCCACCACTTCGTGGCGGAGGACAAAGAAAATAAAATATTATTTCAATTCTGACGCCAGTTATCGTAGTAAGGTGTGCCCCGCCTAGCAACACCTAGAACGATACAAAGCTAAAATATCCCCCGTTAAAATTGTTCCTCCACCACCCGAAAACACGTGCTTGCTGTTAGAGACCCAACCCTCGTCTGACAATATCAGTGCATGCACCGAAGATTCCCAAAGTTCTACCTTCGGGCCTAAACCGGTTTGAACTAGCCCGGATGAGGCAGTCTCCTGGCATGTACGATTTATTTCGCTATACCAGGGACTAACAGTTCCGAGCGTACAGCTACCTCTACAACAATATTGACAAGAATTAGATCTATAATACTAACTCTGTTGGAAATACGATATAGGTTAATATTAACAACAGGGTAGATGTTGAAGATACGATAGGTTAATATTAGCAACAGTGTAGATGTTGAAGATACGATAGGTTAATATTAACTATAGTTAGATAATACTAACTCTGTTGGAGATATGATAGGTTAATATTAACAACAGGTTAGATGTTGAAGATACGAAAGGTTAATATTAACAACAGGGTAGATGTTGAAGATACGATAGGTTAATATTATCTACAGGGTAGCTGTTGGAGATACGATACCGTAGGTTAATATTTAACTTGGTCTAGGAAATACGATAGGTTAATATGAAGGCATGATAGGTTAATATTAACAACAGTTAGATAATATTAACTCTGTTGGAGATACGATAAGTTAATATTAACAACAGAATAGCTGTTGGAGATACGATAGGTTAATTTATTTATTTATTTATTTGAAAGGATAACTCACGGGAACAAGTCCCATTCACAGGCTCCGACAGCACATACGTATAAATATTAATAAACTGATTGTACATAAATAAAAACACTTAGGTATAGATATTAAAAAAAAAAAAAAAAAATTATACATAAAAACACAGTAACATTAACACGTCAAATGCACTAAAATTATAAAACTGTATGACGTAGTAAAAGTAATGAGATCGTGCAAATTTAACGACTAAAATTAATATTCACAACAGACAAAAACAAAAAGATGTCATCATGGTTCAAATGTACATGCTAAAACAATTCTTTAAGTTGGCGTTTAAATGATGTTGACTGGCTAAAAATATCGAGACAATTGTTATCCTTTATAATATCATTAAAATTGTTCATGATTCTTATTAAAGGTGAATATTTATGTACATTTATTCGACTTCGTCGGGGTCGGAAAAGAGGACAACTTCTTAAAACTCTGGTTGGCACACTAAAACTTAGCCTCGATAAAATATAATCGGAGTCATAAATACTATTGACACATTTATGTAAAAACATGGAATCTAAAAATGCCCGTCTTTTAAACAATGTTGGTAAACCGAAAGAGGAACACAGTTCCTCATATTTGTTGCCATCGTAGGGATGGCCCAATTTAAAACATAAAGATTTAACAAACTTCCTCTGCACACGTTCGATATGGTCAATATGTGTTTGTTGCCACGGATTCCAGACAACTGAACAGTACTCAAGGTGGCATCGAACGTGTGTGATATAAAGTGAAATAAGAGTATTATGGTCCTTAAAACTTTTGCTGTTTCTTCTTATGAAACCAAGCATTCTAAAACCTTTACTGACAATGTGTTTAATATGACTAGTAAAATTTTACACCAAACCAACAGTCGATCAATGTCTCCTTGTAACAATGTGCAATCTTCAATTGTTGAGATAGTTTTGAAGATCTTAGCATCGTCAGCATACAATAGGCACTTGGAGTTAATACACACTTGAGGTAGGTCGTTGATGTACAATACAAACATTAATAGGCCCAGGAGGGACCCCTGAGGGACCCCTGATATTACATCGAACAAGGATGAACATTGACCGTTTATGACAACTCGTTGCACTCGCATCGATAGGTAATTATCGAGCCATTTTAAAAGTTGACCACAAAAACCATAACTCTTCAACTTATGAATTAACAATCTGTGGTTAACAGAGTCAAAAGCCTTAGTAAACAAAACAAAACCGTGCTGTGATTCGCTTATGTAATGTTTGACATGCTCATACATCTGCGCATGGACGAGTTTTTCAAATAGCTTACTCAAGACAGATAAAAGTGAAACTGGCCTGTAGTTCTTGACTTAATACAAACTCTGTTGGACATACTAGTACGTTATTTATTACCTTAAAAAGGTAAATTTAAGCCGTACGACGTCGTATACGGTACATTACAGGTTAGTTTTTTTATAGGTTTCTTGCATTTAACAGGTTACCCCATGATGCTCATCCTTTAACATCAGATGAGTTGTTTGAGCTGATCTGTCATCACAGCTCCCGAGCTAGCGTATCTTATTCCGCTTAAGCCGGTGCTAGGGACCGTGTGGATCTCCACATGAACAGCTGCAATAAAAGCGCGGCTGAGATACTAAGGCTACTTCCGAGAATCCACCGTATTCTCGGGTCTGAATGTTAGATGTCGACGAATACTTTCCTGCATGTAGAGTCATATGGTTGCTTTTTAGTCACCAGATGTCAATTTTCCCACCTCTTGCATATCGCTCCAATTTATTACCTGCATATGGTAGGATTCTGCTGGTGGACTGTTAGTCCCCGAGGACCGCCCTCTGTACATGTCGTTTGACAAATCTATGTAGATTTATTGTTTCGGTGGGAAATTTAAGCCGTACGACGTCGGACATTACAGGTTAGTTTTTCTATAGGTTTCTTGCATTTACCAGGTTATCCCATGTCAAAGCGTTTACTCCATTAGACGCCCATGATGCTCATCCATTAACATCAGATGAGTTGTTTGAGCTGATCTGCCATCACATGCAGCTCCCGAGCTAGCGTATCTAATTCCGCTTAAGCTGGGGCTAGGAGCCGTGTGGATACTTCATAATATTCACATGAACATCTGCAATAAAAGCGCGGCTGAGATACTAAGGCTATGTCTGAGAATCCACCGTATTCTCGGGTCAGAATGTTAGGTGTTGACAAATACTTTCCTGTAGAGTCATATGGTTGCTTTATAGTCACCAGACGTCGTCAATTTTATCCACCTCATGCATATCGCTCCAATTTAACATTAACAACAGGGCAGATGTAGAAAATAAAATCATAACATTAACTCGGTGTTGGAGATACCAGTAGGTTAGTACTATCTTGGCGATATATATATACTAATAGGTTGTATATTCGAGAAAATAGTATAATCCTACAATGGTGTTGAAGATACATGTGCCAGGAGGTTGGTACATTTGGTCAAATACATGTATCATATCATTCATGGATTCCAAACTTGATAACTATGTGCAGATGCTGATCGTCTGTTTACCCCCTCTCCTTCACCTTGCCTCCAACCTGGTTCCAAACACCAGTGTTGAAACACAAATATCTATTGAATGTAGCATATCAACCGACGACTGTTCTAATTTACACATGTAAACATACGTTGGTCTGATATTTTAGGACAAAAAAAAATGATTACACTATGCGTAAGATAAACCGGTGATAGCAAAAGTTACTGATTTGCATCTTCAGTAATGCCTATACCGGTTATTTTGTGTTTTTATTATTTTATTTATTTTTCACTTTACATTTCTGGGGTTTTTTAAAATCATGTTAATAACACGTTATAACATATCGGATAAAACAAAAACGTGTCGATCTCTAACTGGTTTGGGTATTTATACCGATATATTACCGGTTGAAAAAATAACACTTCATGGTGTTCGCCCCGCCGGGGGATAAAATCAGACTATAAACATATCATGATAAGGACCGATATGAACAGTACAGTTGACCTATATGGGGTGATTTGGCGGGGAAGAAAGCTTATATTGAAGGAGAATTTTAGCCTCACAATCAGGTAGGTTATTCTAATGTTGAAATCCTCGAAAGGGAAAGCTGGAGTTTATAGTCAGTTGGCCAGATGTGAAAAAGTGGCTTAGTTTAGCCTTTCGTAACCAGTGTTCCCTGCATCCCTGAAACCTTTTCTAATGTGCAGAGGGGACACATACGCATATATTCTTACCGATTGTCAGCTTACAAGCACGATTTCATGGCGTTAGAATGTGATTAATTTAGCAAGAAGTCCTCAAATTCACGAAAACATTCATATTGTCTTATTAAAATGAACAAATTATGCCTCAAATTAAAGGCGATAATCCAAGCTATGTGTATGGTTTAGTGAAAGAAAGAGTCTCGAAATTAGGCAAAATACTTGTATTTAACGTTTTCCATCCCAGGTAAAAACAATCACAATGGCACGACCTCTCAACCGAATCGTTTGATCAGCACATAAATTTTTTGGCCATTCGTCGGCTATTGTTTTCTATAAACAACATCAGATTATCTGGTTTGATGTCAGAGCGATAACTTAAAATGTTACCCTACCCAAAATTAAAGAAAATCCTTCATTTTAGGAAAATATTTGTAACTGTTCTGTTTACTCATCAAAATGAGCAGATTAAGCGTCATGTTATAGGTATTTAGTGTGGTATGGTTGTAAAAAACAATAGCGACTGTACATATCGTATATCTGATTCAATACAATAAATAAGCTCGAAATTAGGCAAAATAATTTTATTTTACTTTTCGATCCCAGAGAAAAACGAACACAACGGCTTGACTTCTAAACCGAATCGCTTGATCAGTAAACAGATTTTGTTGCCATTCATCTGACTACTGTTTGCTATAAACAAGATCACATTATGTGGTGTTAGTGTCATAGCGATAACTTAAAACGTTACCCTATCCTCCATAATTAAGAAAATCCTTCATTGTAGGAAAATATTCGTAACTTTTCTGTTTACTCGTCAAAATAAACAGATTATGTGTCATGTTACAGGTATTTATTGTGGTATGGTTGTGAAAAATAATAGCGGCTGTAGATATCGCATATCTGACTCAATTCAATAAATAAGCCCGAAATTATGCAAAATAGTGTTATTTTCCCTTTTCCATCTCGGGTAAAAACAAACACAATGGCATGACTTTTCAACCGAATCGCTTGATCGGCATATAAAATTGTTTGCCATTCACCAGACTACTATTTGCAATGAACAAGATCAGATTATCTGGTTTAGTGTCATACCGATAACTTAAAATGTTACACTATCCCCAAAATTAAAGAAAATCTTTCATGTTAGGAAAATATTCGCAACTTTTCTGTTTACTGATCAAAATAAGCAGACTATGTGTTATGTTGCAGGTATTTAGTGTGGTATGGTTATAAAAAATAATAGCGGCTGTATATGTTGTACATCTGACTCAGTCCAATATTGAATAAGCTCGAAATTAGGCAAAATATTTGTTTTTTACTTTCTCAATCTCTTATTCTAATCTCTGTCAAATATGATGTTAATGTTCGCAGAGAACAAGAAAATGTTGCCCACTATCAATAAATCCTTAATTTTACAAAAGCGTACATATATATTCTTTTTTTTCAACAAAATGAACACATTGTATCTCAAGTGACAGGTATATGAGATACAACACATATCACGAATCGTTAGATTCTTGGTATGTGGTTTAGAATAGGTTAACCGGAAGACTTTTCTGTGAAGTCATGTGGCTCTGTCAGTATGTCGGCACCTCTTCCCACTTCCCTTCTATGTGTTGTAATCTACTTGCACAAAATTGCCGGCTTTAATTTAGAGCTGTCTTACTTACTAAATGCAAGAAATGACTCAAAATCAAACTGCTTGTTACTACTTCATCAGTACACCATGGTTTGTGCCAACGACATGTTTACCGTTTGCAGTAAACAAGACCGAACTACCTGGTTCTCTGTGAGATTCATCAAGCTAATTTTATCTCACCCCCAACACTCATAAAAGTCCCTTATTTTGCAAAACATACTTAACTATTTTCCATCAAAAGAAAATCAATATGTCCCAAATTACTGATTAGGTGGCCTAGTGTCGGTTACGGCTATCCAAAATGTAACTGTACGTGGCAGTAGTAATATAAGTTCATATGGTGTCACATTGACCCCAAAAATTTGCATCTTGAGGTCACTTCCGGACCCATGCGCATGAGCACAATACCGGATATTAATAATGGTGCGCAGGGGTCAAAGGTCACTTTCGGTCACGTGACCGGAAGTGAGTGAGTGAGTGAATGAATAGAATTTAACGTCGCTTTCAACAATATTTCAGCTATATCACGACGAACCAAATGAGCACCACCCAGCCCAGTTGTGTTCCTGAACCATCCACCCTCCATCCACCCTATAAAAGACTGAGGACAGCGCACAAGACACAAACAGGACGCTTACATGGTGCAATAACGACAAGTGACATCACATTATCAAGTTCCTGTTGCTTCTCAGCAAAATGCATTGAAGCAACAGGAACCTGAGCCCACCCAACCACCCGCGTGACCGGAAGTGACCTCCTCGTGACCTCAATATGCAATTTTTTTAGGTCAATGCTACTCCAGATGTTCTTCTTTGGCATGAAGAAAGAAAGATACATGAATCCATGGGAAGTGAGACTTAGAGTAATAAAGATAACCTATAGGTGTTGTACGATGTTACTATGACGAGTCTAGGATCAGTGCGACCACAGGGTGGAGCGTGTCGTGTCCAGTATATAGATCCGCAAAAAATAAACACACAAAATGGTGGCGCTGTGGGAATTCCCCTTTTGGCATCAATCGTGCTGCCATCTGGAGGCAAGGAAGACAACTCGGACTAGGCGAAACCTCGGTGGGGCAATTCCGGTTGTTTTGGGGTCTAAGGGACCCATAGTGGTCCGATTGGGTCGTATGAGGTCTTATTCTGAAGCTCTCGTGGAGGAGCATCCGAATGGACTAATGCATCGTCCGTTTTCAATATTCTGTGCATGCGCAGTCAGGCAGTAGTATAGAAAGCAGGCATTTTGGGGGTTCATGGAGGTTTGTTGAGTGATTGAGGGACCATCCTTGGTCCAAATGGACCGTGTGGGGTATCAGTGTGAAGCTCTCGTGGGGTAGAGTCAGACTGGTGTGTTTTTGTTTATTGGAAGTCGCCACAATCTGCGCTTGAAAAGTTGGGGTGTAGTAAGTAAAGTGGTCATTTTGGGGGTGCGTGGGGGTGTATTTGAGCGATTGAGGGACCATTCTTGGCCCAAATGTGTCGTGTGAGATGTCATCTCGTAGACCCCGTGGTGTAGACCACGACTTGAGAAATGTTTACGTCATCTGTGACGTCATGGTGACGTCATCAGTAGGAGTAGTAGCCAAAAAAGGTGTGGAAGAAGGTGTTTGGGGTACAGATGGACAATTCGTGATCCGAATGGACAATGTGGGGTGTCATCTTGAAGCTCTCGGGTTGTAGACCAGAACTTGAAGGATGTCCATGTCGTCTGTGGCGTCATCGGTGACGTCATCAGTACAAGTTGTAGCTAAAGCGAGGGTTTTGGGGTGTGAAGGAAGGTGTTTGGGGTAGAAATGGACCATCCGTGGCCGGAATGCGTCGTGTGAGGTGTCGGCTTGAGGGATGTTCACGTCATTTGTGACGTCATCAGTAGGAGTAATAGCCAAAGTGGGCAATTTAGGGGTGTGAAAGACGGTTTTGGGGGTCTAGGTGCGCCCCTAGTGGGCCGTTTGGGTGGAGTGAGGTATCAGTGTGAAGTACTCGTGAGGGAGCATCCGATTGGATGGGTGTGACGTGGAACTGACATCATTCTGTGCATGCGCAGTGGACAAAGTGGATGGGAATGGACGTTTTGGGGTCGAGGTGAATCCCTAGTGATCCAAATGGGTCGTGGAAGATGTCAAAGTGGAGCGCGCCTCCATCTAGGAATTCAATGGGGAATACTATGAACAAACTGAGGGTGTTGCCATGGGTTCCCCATTAGCACCAATTCTTGCTGATATTTTCATGAACAATTTTCAAGAACAACATATTGACCCAGTTCTGAATAAGTACAATCTTCTGCATTACAAGAGATACGTAGACGATACGTTCCTATAGCGTTCAAGCAGAAATCTTACGTCAAAAAGTTTCTGGACTATTCGAATAAAAGACACAAGAATATGACCTTTACATGTGAAGAAGAAAACCGTGGAAGACTACCTCTCCTAGATGTCCTAGTGATGAAAACTGAAACTGACATAAATACTACCATTTTTAGAAAACCAACATATACTGGACTTTACACACAATTACAACACATGTAAAGGAAGTGGGAAGAGGTGCCGGCATACTGGCAGAGCCACATGACTTCACAGTGTAGTCTTCCGGTTAACCTATTCTAAAGCACATACCAAGAATCTAACGATTCGTGATATGTGTTGTATCTCAGGTACGCTTTTATTGTACCTGTTCATGTGGCAACTTGGATGATATGACCACACGGCCCCTAGCACCGGCATAAGCGGTATTAGATACAAATCTAGAGAGCTATGATGGAAATGCTCTGACAACTCGTATATTGGTAATTGGTGAGTTGTTTCGCTGTGACAACTCGTACACTGGGGATTGGTGAGCTGTATCGTCGTCAGATGAAAACGACGGCATTTAACACAAAAGACTAGTCTGTAAGGCCCGATGTCGACCCAGCATCAACTTCCCACAAGTGCCAACATATATCAAAGACCAAACGGTCTGTACAGGGGGCGAGCCTCGGGGACGAAACGTCCACCAGCAGAATAGACAAGCTCTGTGCCGCTTACACACAAAGAGAACTTGGTGAAATCGCTCGTAAATCAGGCCTGGAAAATATGTGACAATTACAAACTTTTCTCGGAGGAACTGTGCCACATCAAGGACACACTATACAAAAATGACAAACTTGTGAGACCGTATCTTAACAAACTCATTAACCCTTCTCCAACACGACTTCCTATGTTTGGCTCCGAGAGGAAGAAAATAATTTTTAGAATTCCATTTATTGGCCCAGCATCTCGTCGCCTTAAGCAAGAGTTATTTAACTTGAATAAACTTATTCCATGTGTTAATCTACCGTGTGTTTTTCAAACACCATGTACTATTGTGGCGGTTGTCAATCTATCTACATAGGAAAAACCATTAGGCATATACAGGAAAGGAAGTTAGAACATAATTTAACCTCCATTAAGTCTGCATTTGGCGATCACTGTTTGTACAAAGGACATAATCCTAACCATGCCAGATATACTATTATAGACAATGCTAAATTTGACTCGCAACTAAAGATAAAGGAATCCCTACAAATCAGCAAATCTTGCCCTGATATGAACAATAGTTTGTCATCTACGCCTCTGTACCACCTATTCAATGTATGATATGACTGGTTTCACACATTCAATTGTTGCTTAGTAGTTTTGTAATTGTGTATATAGCATAGTTTGTTGTTTCCCTTTTCACTGTATTGTACTTTCAACTATTTGAGTGAGTTGACATGTATGTATATAAACCTATGTTTACCCTCACTCAGTGCTTTAGCCACTCTCTGAGGATGAAGACAGTTGTCTTTGAAAGCTAAGAGAATACACTATGTATCGTATTGCAGTAGTCGCTTTACCTATCTTGAGTTTAGTTAAACCGCTCCACACTGAGATTTTCGACATCATGATGTTCCAAAAATATCAAATCCGTATCGCTGATCAGTATTCTTAATCCAGAATAATCGTTGTAAAGTCGTCATCTAGAGAATGATGTATCTCAGTCGCGCTTTGATTGTGGCTGTTCATATGAGCACCATGAGGATCTTGAAGTACATGAGTTCATACGGCCCCTAGCCGCGGGTTAAGCGGAATTAGACACAAGTTACGAAACGTAACGCCATAGATCTTGCACGCTACGCTCGAATTTTGCTATCAGCATGCGATATGTATCGCCAAATTTGAGAAACTTTGAGTGGAGGCGCTTGGTGGTATAGCCCTGTTTTATAAGTTTCTGCAACAATGTTTTGTGATAGAAGATAAGATAAGATAGGATATTTTATTTAACGTCAGTTTTGTATACAAATATCTCTAGCCGAGTGCTAATATCACCGACGAATGAAAAAACAGTGTCAACATTAAATATAGAATAATATTAATAGATTGAGAACAGCATGGTGAATATATATATACAAAACATTCACTTTCGAATATACTAAGTATATTGAGAAATAAAGTAAAACTGGGGTGATTATTTACACTAATAAGAAGAAAACAAAAATACAAAGTAGTTCTAAGAATAGCAGCACAGTTAAATTCTGGATATAAATATTAAATGACGTTGATTGAAATCGTCACAGTTAACACAGGATCTAGCAAATGCTACTAGGCGAGATATGTATACGCCATATGCAGGTCTCACTGGAATATTACTGTCCAGAAAGGGATAGTTTACGATATCGAAATTGTAATCATCTCTTTTGTCATAAGGTCGACGAGAGAGAATGCCCGCTTCATTTTTATAGAGATAGAGATCTAAATATGATGTGCCTGTAGGGCTATTTTGTAGTTTCCTTCAAATCCAGTGAAGGTGGATATATATCCTTCACTACGTCATTTATATAGCGATTATCCACAGCGAAAAGATCGTCCATATAGCCTTTGGTGAATGAGAAGGAACGGGCTTTCATTGGATCGGTTTTAGAAAGCGCCTGCATATAGTCATATTCATAAGAGAACAGATATAGGTCAGCCAACAGGGGTGCACAATTAGTACCCATTGAAATACCTATATGCTGTTGATATATTGTGTTGCCAAATTTCACATGGATATTTTTAATGAGAAATTCAAGCAACTCTATAAACAAAGAAACATCCCATGAATGATATCTCCTGTATGCAGTAGAGCTAAAGAATGCTTTATGGCTTCCGACATTAATATATCTACGATCAGTTTTCTTGAACACAGATATTATTAATGAACTTAGACGGCGAATAAGGTCCTGATGAGGGATTGTAGTTTAGAGAGTCGAGAAATCCCATGTGGATACATGTCTGTACGGTATGTGACCTTTAGCATCAAGTTCTTCCGTAAGACATTTTGAGTTTTTCAATATACACATACATTCAGGAAAATCAGGTTTAATCAGGAAATGCTCATCGCTCCAGTTGGGAGGGGGGAGGGGGGGGGTAACTCTTCTCGAACTTGCCCTTGACTTTACTTATCCGTACAGGGTCCCCGACCTTGAACACCTCCTTCGCTCGTGGTTGGGGTTGCATGGGGTACAAGACACGCCGGACTTGGGCTTCATTGCGTTTGATAACGGTGATGGGTGCTCTCTGAATATCCGGTGAAATCGTCACAGTTAACACAGGATCTAGCAAATGCTACTAGGCGAGATATGTATACGCTATATGCAGGCTCCACTGAAATATTACTGTCCAGAAAGGGATAGTTTACGATGTCGAAATTGTAATCATCTCTTGTGTCATAAAGTCGACGAAAGAGAATGCCCGCTTCATTTTTATAGAGATATAGATCTAAATATGATGTGCATGTAGGGCTATTTTGTAGTTTCCTTCAAATCCAGTGAAGGTGGATATATATCCTTCACTACGTCATTTATATAGCGATTATCCACAGCGAAAAGATCGTCTATATATCCTTTGGTGAATGAGAAGGAACGGGCTTTGAATGGATCGGTTTTTTTAAATTCTGTACAGACCTTTTGGTCTTTGATATATGTTGGCATTGTGGGAAGTTGATGCTGGGTCGACACCGGGCCTTACCGACTAGTCTTTTGTGTTAAATGCCGTCATTTTCATCTGACGACGATACAGCTCACCAATCCCCAGTGTACGAGTTGTCACAGCGACACAGCTCACCAATTACCAATATACGAGTTGTCAGAGCATTTCCATCATAGCTCTCTAGATTTGTATCTAATAGCGCTTATGCCGGTGCTATAGGGGCCGTGTGGTCATGTCATTCAAGTTGCCACATGAACAGATACAATAAAAACGTACCTGAGATACAACACATATCACGAATCGTTAAATTCTTGGTATGTGCTTTAGAATAGGTTAACCAGAAGACTATACTGTGAAGCCATGTGGCTCTGTCAGTATGTCGGCACCTCGTCCCACTTCCCTTATATGCGTTGTACTTTGAAAGCGCCTACATATAGTCATATTCATAAGAGAACAGATATAGGTCAGCCAACAGGGGTGCACAATTAGTGGCTTTCAGAAACTGTTGGAAGGGTCTGTTGAGGAATTCCGTGCCTTCGTCGGTTTGCAAATACAAGGGGTTGCGATCCGTCTTGAAGATACCCTTGAATGCAGCCGTGAGGTTCTTTCCGGTTTTTGTTCGGATGGGTACCTCCCGCGCATACTTTGACAGAATATCGACGCATGTCAAGATATACCGATTTCCATTGTTGTGTTTGGCAAAAGCGCTCATATCGACCAAATCGGCTTGCCATTGGGCATTTATACCACCCACGATGACCCGGTTCCGTGGAAAATGGCGGCGGTCAGCTCGATATAAGGTATAGGTGTTTTGTTTTTAACCAATCTCGGACTTGGGTTCGTTGTATCCCCTAATTACAACACATATAAGGGGCTTGTAATTACAACACATATAAGGTTCGTTGTATCCCCTAATTACAACACATATAAGCGGCTTGGCCGCTCGATAGAGAACTGACAATTCACTATACCCAGCCGGAATCCCGGGACTAAAATACAACGTATCCAACACCTTCTCCCATCTCTTGATGGTGACAAATTATGATGGACCCGGCTCTATCGTTTATTTATAAGCGGTATATCCTGGGCCGGGGTCGGAGTTTCTTTCTGATTTTTTTCTTCTGCCAGCACATCGTCCATGGCAAATGGTCAGTCCAATTCGTCTGATGACCGCTCTTCCTCTGTAAGCACTTGATCCACATCCGCCACGGCATCTTCCAACGCGGGCCATAGAACAGGGTGAAGAGTAAAGTGCACTGTACCCCCATCTAACCGAGCAAAACCATCTAACCCGTTTGAATTTGTTCCAGGCCTCCCGGGACAGACGAATGTGAGCCGGGCGCGGTTGTGTATGGTCCGCATCACAGAGGTCCCCGCCTTTATGATAGCGACATTATCCGCATAGACGTACAGGGAGACTTCGGGGGTCAAGCTGAGAAACGCCCGTATTATCGTCTTCATTTTATCCAGTCAATTTCTACGTTCCCACTTCGAACCTGCCTTGATTTATCTGCACCCCTTCAGTGTTCAAAATCCGAGGTGTTGATTTCACCTCCGAACCAGAGATGAACCAATCAGCACGTACACGTCGATTGTGAGTAGAGTGACATCATCCTCTACTCGCGGCGTCCTTCCTCATAATATGGTGTCTGTATTAGCCCACTATATAGGTCAGCCAATCAATAACGCTCTTGTGCGACCCATTTCGGATTTCAAATGGTTTTGAGGTCAGTGACGTCTCGTGTTTATTTATAAGTTCTTTGATCATTGAATTGGGCCAGATATATCAAGGGAGGATCGAAGTGGGAACGTAGAAATTCGCTTGATAAAATGAAGATGCCGTATTATATGCTCCGTCATGGTCAGTACGTGAATGGCACATTCGTATTTATAGGAATGAAAAGTCCATGACATGAGATCAAAGGATCGGGTGGTCGATCATTTTAGTCACGTAAAACGTAACATTCGTCGTCATCTCCACCTGCCATTTGGTGTTGGGGAGTTGTTGTCGGGCCCATTTCAAGCTATCCAAGGTCTCTAGTTGGTCCAGTATCGTGTCCAGGGACGGCCGATCTGTAATGGTGAAGGGCTGGTCGAACACGAGGGTATTGCGTCTGGGATAAAAGTACCGGAGTTGGTCTGTCTCCTTATGCCGTAATAAATACCCAGTGGTAAGATTTAATTTGAAGGCTGTAGCTTGATCTTCAAAAATAGTATAGGCGTAGTGAGGGAGACGGGTGCTATCTTCTAGCCGGAAACTGTATAAGTCCAATATAGAGCGATGGCGGTGAAAACATTGCAGGATGGTAGGCCAGTGATAGATCGTACTCACAGCTTCCTGTATGGGTAATAATCCAATGAGCGGTTCGTCAGGATCTGTGGTAAAATTGTCCTTCGCCGTGTTGGGAGCTGTATTCCGGGTGAGCGGTGAGCGGGACCTTTCACGTCGCATGGCTTAAGGTTAGTCAGTTCAGTCCTGAAAAAATCGGCTCTAAGTATTAGCCTTCAACACGGTGCATCATGAGATTGCAACATGAAACGTACATCCCATATTATCTGTGAATATCTGGCGCTGGGGTCACAGTTCCTTTCTGGGTGCATTAATTTGCCTCCGTTGTATGGGTGCGATTGTCACTGGACTGACTGAGCATATCCGGGTAATCTATAACGTCGTCGTCCTCCCACGGTGGACTTCGGGTATTAAGTTTATCCAGGGCATCTCTGTACGTTTCGGAGGTGAGAACCGAGGAGTCTCTCTCGTCTTCCTTCTTGTCGCGGTTGATGATTTGCGCATTGGGTTCTGCCGCCGCTTCACGCAGAGCACGAGCCCAGCCCAACTGAACAGCTGACCGCTTGTTCGGTGTAAACAGCTAGTCCACAATAGGCACCACTTTCTCGAAAGCTGTCCACAGATCAGTGTCTAGTGTGAAGCTTCGGTCCTGGTAACGCCCCAGGCGTGCGAAGATGGTCCAAGGTGTACGTAGATGGCATTGTCTATGTGGATGAGGTCCCCGTCGAGCTCACCGCTCAATACTCGTTTAAAATTGGTCCAGCTGTCATGATGTAGCGTAACCGTATTCGATATGGTCTCAGCGCGCGACCAGCAAACATCTCCACGGTCTTCCACGATGGTGACTTTGTCTTCATAGACGTGTAACACCACCTAGGGTGTAAGGGGAAAGATGGCTCGTAGGACTGGTGACATATGGTTCATCAAATGACGAATGACGCACACTCTGACCCGTAGACGTCTCGTGACCCTTCGAAAGAGCTCATTCGGTCGTATTCACGGTGGGAGGGCAAACAACCCTCTGAGAGAGGAAAGTGCATTCTGGGATACAATGTAACCACGTCCCGGAGAGGTTGAGGCGAACGAAGCAGGTAATGGAACATGACAGCTGGAGGTCTTTTGAAGTTTTGACAGTTGTCGTTTCCCGATGTTCCTGCAAATATATCCTATTGAATAATACACACCCCAAGGATTGCTTTAATGTGCATTTCATGTCTCCTGCTGTTTTCGTGATCCCGTAGGAGTGTGTACAATTTCCCGATGGCCATCAGAAACGTACAGTACATGTGTTCGGAGTTGAAATTAGCGCAAGAACTGAATGAAATCAGCTGTTATAACGCAGCAGGTGATGCAGATATCCCTGCAGATTAATGGCAGATCATCTTGTGAGAGATATCACACTAATTTCTGACAGAAATTCGATCTGACCCAGGACGCCCATGTAGAGAGGAGCGTTACGCCCTCTGTAAGAGGAAGGGTCTGGTCGGCTTTCCCCAACACTGACACTGTGACGTAGTTGAAGATTCATAGCGTCTCAATTCCCTCATCGCTATGCCGACAACGCATACTTTTCCATGGTGACTTACAAACATAATTACCGCGCACTTACCTTTACCTTCGCGCACTATTGGACATCATTTTCATTAAAAAGACGAAAAGTCATGAAGCATGCCAGCCATAGACAACCTCTCACACACGTCGGACAAAACTGTCAAATTTTGTTTATAATATTCGTTCCAGTTCCCATGCTGACAAAACAAAGTTTTTTGGTTGTTTTTTTTACCCAGTGTCTTTTGTTGGGCATACGGTTTGATTACTGGCACGCTTTCTACGGTATTTTCTGGGGTTTCGGGTAGGCCTAGAGATGTACTGGCGTCATCCGAGGATATTGTCATGTGTTGAGGGGTTTTCGGTCCCAAGCTTTTCTTGGGCACGATTATCTTTCATAAGCCTGTAGAAAGTTACGAAAGATAGTGCCACGGCACTGTAGCTCATCTGGCTGTAACTGGCGAAAGTAGCTGCAAGAAATTTTTCTAAAGAACTGCAACAGATGAGTTTCTAACTTGTGTTGCCCCCCTGAACACTAAATGATCCATGCAGTAATTTCCTGAGATTTCATGATGAAGTTTCATGGGAAATTCAAGATGCGGCCGTATTGGATTTTCGAAATGGACCAAAAAATGTATCTTGCACAACTGGACCACAAGGGCAACCTGCGTACCCAATTTGACAAAGATCCATGCAGTAATTTCCTGAGAATTCACAATGATAAAATTTCATTGGGAAATTCAAGATGGCTGCCTGGTGGCCATATTGGATTTTCGAATCGGACCAGAAAAGGCATCTTGCACAACTAGACCTCGAGGGGAACCTGTGTATCAAATTTGAGAAAGATCAATTAGTAGTTCCTGAGAAATCGCGATAACAAAGTTTCATGGGAAAATTCAAGATGGCCACCTGGTGGCCATATTGGACTCTCGAATCAAATCACAAAAGGTATCTTGCACAACTAGACCCCAGGGGAACCTGTGCACCAAATTTGAGGAAGATCCATGCAGTACTTCCTGAGAAATCACGATAAGAAAGTTTCATAGGGAAATCCAAGATGGTCGCCTGATGGCCGTATTGGATTTTCGAATCAGAGAAGGAATCTTGCACACCTAGACCCCAAGGGGAACCTGTGTACCAAATTTGAGAAAGATCCAAGCAGTACTTCCTGAGAAATCACGATAACAATGTTTCATGGGGAAATCCAAGTTGGCCGCCTGGTGGTCATATTGAATATTCAAATTGAACTAAAGTACACATGCTGTACAACTAGACCCAAAGGGGAATCGGTGTACCAAATTTGAGAAAGATCCATGAAGGTAGTTACCGAAAAATAATGACAAGATTTCACTGGCAAGTTCAAGATGCATGACCGCCATGCAGCCAAATTTAAAATCATATCGACACCGCATGAACACATTCTGGTGTACTCATTGGGGGAACATGCATGCCAAGTTTCAGCTTAATCGGTCAAGTGGTTTCAGAGAAGAAGATGTTTACGGACGACGCACGACTAACGACGGACGACGGACAATCAGGCCATGGCATTAGCCCATCGGGCCTTCGGCCCAGATGAGCTAAAAATGAAGGAGAGACTAGAATAAAGTTCTAGAGTGTATATTAACTCTCTTCAAGCATTATATGGAAAATTTTAAAGAATGTTTAATTGTGGAACAACTGGACTTCAGTGAAGAAAAACACAGCTAGAGTGCGTGTACAAGAAATATGCTGAAAATATGGCGAATGGCAGCTATCTACTCCCTCATCACTAACTGATCCCCAAGACCCATCCTCCACCCTGATTCCTCAACGTTTCAGGGACCATTTTCCCCACTACTGTCCGTCGCTGTACAAAGTCACTTTGACCTATGCTTCGTCTTCGTCGGCGTCGGGCCTTACAACAGACTGGTATATTCTGAATAAGAAGCTGCACTCCGTTAACATTCACCTCGTTTTACTACGAGTCGTTTTCTTACACCTGACCGTCACACGGGTCACTGGCACATTACTTTGGGCAACTTGATTTCTAGCACACTGGAATTTCTAAGTTCATCGCTATGTTATTTGAGTTGGACGCGATAGCTTAGATATGATAGCCGCCACCTTGCAACGGTAGGACCTAGTTTCAATCGAAGCCTATAATCAATTCGCGGCTTACCAAGACATAAAACTGCGATCATTCTTTGTCCCCTTCCGCTTCAAATACCACCTTCCTTCGCGCTATATATCGTCCATAATATTAGTTAGATACCACTTCTACTCACGATCTCATAGGCCCGGTAGCCGTTTTCAACAAATATGGACTCGCCCTCTCGAAAAAGCACAGACTGGTACCTCACCCTCTTCCGAAATTCGAACCTCCACCAGATATCCACGAACGCAGCTGTCTGCTGCAACATGGACAGGACGACTCCTTTTCACTCCAACAAAATCCCACCAGCGAGCGAGTTTAAGAAAACGTCCCAAACACTGAGCATATGTGATGATTAGAAATGGTGTCTAACTAATATTATGGGCGATATATAGCGCGAAAGAAGGTGGTATTCGAAGCCGAAGGTGCAAAAAGTATTGGCATAGCAGTTTTATGTCTTGGTAAACCGTGAATTGATTGCAGACTTCCATTGAAACTGGCTCCTACCGTAGCAAGGCGGCGGCTATCATATCTAAGCTACCGCGTCGAACCCAAATAACATAGCGGTGAACTTAGTATTCAGATCTAGAATATAGCATGTACAAATCAGAAGGTGTCGGTGTTTAATATGTTTTTTGAGTTATTCAATTGGACAAATTTTATTGCAAAATTTGCATGATGCTATTATCATCCTATCAGGTTCTCCAGTGTTTCTTCTCCGCCGTTTCACCCTATTCAGTGTCAAGCTATATTTTCTCTTCCTGACAGCGCGTGTTCCTGGAATAAGAAATGGTCTTTTTGCAGGACTTATTCTCTCGAAAATACATGGTAGAAGATTTTTTCTACATGACAGTGGGATACCAGTAACTCACATGGAAATGGAAATATAGAGCAAGTGATACACACTCAGAAACTGGAATCTTCTGGAATGCATCTCACAGAACTCACTCTCAGAAAGCGATCATTCCACAAAATATGATCCCATACAGCCTGTCATCTCACGTATGATTCTTTAATATATTTACATCACGTTTATGGTCTCATTGGTTGGCCATTCACATAAAAAACATTCACCGAGAGGCGACGACGCAGTGTTCTCGAAAGTGACTGTTACTCTTGACATCGGCGTTACAATCGCCAACATTCAAAGTGCGAACCTCCCTGCAAACGGGTTACATTCGCCAAATATTTAAACCCATGAATGAGCGTTTAATCACGTAGGCCACTATTGAACAACGTTCTGCATATGATTACACCATCGATATATTTCATATGCCTGAAAACTAAAGCTCTCGGTGATCTCAGTTTCTTTAAATCACTATTTTTCTGTCCAATATGGCACGTTTGATTCGCTCTGGCAAATGTAGTGCCCGAGTTGTACACGTTCTCTTGGTCATATGCATTATGAAATACATTGTATTAAAGTGTATCCCGAATCTATATTGGTATGGGCCTTCAACGCAAAATATCGGGCAAGATTATCGCCCGTAATAATCATAATACACGCGATCATTTCTCACCTTGGTCATTGGTAGCTGACATTTTCCTCGCAACATCATAGTTACATCCATCCCAGAATGCACTTTCCTCTCTCAGAGGGTTGTTTGCCCTCCCACCGTGGTATTGACCCTGGGGCATATGACCTTTGTGACGTCAATCCATGATTCCCCATGGTTTTAGTCCGTGTTCTGCTTTACCCCCGCTTTCGCTACAACTCGTACTGATGACGTCACCGATGACGTCACAGACGACATGGACATCCCTCAAGTCGTGGTCTACACCCCGAGAGCTTCAAGATGACACCCCACACGGTCCATTCGGACCAAGAATGGTTCATCTGTACCCCAAATACCTTCTTTCACACCCCTAAAATGCCCACTTTGGCTACTACTCCAACTGATGACGTCACCGATGACGTCACAAATCCCTCAAATCGTGGGCTACACCACGAGGGCTACAAGATGACACCTCACACGACGCATTCGGACCAAAAATGTTCTCTCAATCGCTCAAATACACCCCACGCACCCCCAAAATGCCCGCTTTCGCTACTACTCCTACTGATGACGTCACCAATGACGTCACAGATGACGTGGGCATCCCTCAAGTCGTGGGCTACACCACGAGAGCTTCACACTGACACCCCACACGGTCCATTTGGACCTTACTTTATATCTTACTTTACTTTATTTCCATACATGAATACATATAGAAACATAAATAAATATATATACATATGTCAATGGTTGTTAAAAACAATGCCATGTACAAACAAGATTATCACAATCCCCAGGCAAACATGCACATACGTACTTCATACAGCTCTAACAATACAGAATAGTTAGTTGTGATAGGCTTAGCCTGTATCCAAGATATGGGGTCGGCTAAAGTGACGAATGCTGCCCTAAAGCCCACTATATTGGGCCACCACTACCTCGAACATAAATTCGGGTCCAACTCCGCACATCCATCTGGACACATTGCCAAGAAGAGTGATGTGTGGAGTCGCACCCCAGTCGACGAGGGTGCAATAGTTTAATATTCATGCTCAAGTCTGTGTGGCAGGGGTGCCGGCTAGCTGCGATGTTCTCTGTTGTAACATTTCGTAAATAAACTGTGCAATTTTGGGGGACAGATGGCTAGGTGGGTTGATCAAAAAATAGAATTTTTCTTGATCTGTTAGATGTCTGAAGAAATGACAAGTGTTGTCGATTAACTTGTATAATATATCTCGCAGTTTTTTACCGCTAGGACACTGACAAAGGAAGTGGTATTCATCTTCCACAGTTTTATTTAATATACCATCACAACGTTTGCACCATCTTTTGTCCCGATCTATTTTTCTGTACCTCCCCGTTTCTATTTCAAGTCTGTGGGCGCATATTCTGAGTTTTGTTAAAGATTGTCTAAAATTCTGGTTTTTTATATATTGTAGATAGCCAGCAATCGAATAGGATTGTTTAATATATTTATAATGAAGAAGCTTCTCTGATTCTTCTAGTTTGTTAATGTAGTATTCGATATATTTATCTTTTAGTTTATCTTTTACTTTTTTTGATACGTGTTTGGATTTGGAATGGTGAGTTAGGTGTTCGTCATTGCTGATATTGTGTTTTTCTTTTATTAGAGAGACATAGCTATGCCATCCAATTCCATCAGTTTTTAGTGATTTACTGCACGTGATTGCATCTTGAAGAATAGTTCGATCCAAACTATTTTCAAGATGTATCGTATAGTTAAGTATGTTTGTGTGGATATCTGTTATAAGTGGGAATCGCCCAAGTTCTCGTTTACATGCAATGTTCACAGTATTTTTACTTACCTGAAGATTTAATTTACAAAATTACCACGGATGGTCCCTCAATCACTCAAACACCCCCCCAAAAAATGACCACTTACTACACCCTCCCATCGTATTCTACGTGGTGAGACGAGAAAAACAAGATGCCACAACCCATACCGCAAATGTCCATGCGTGGGTTTCCCAGTGGGAAAAACATTGTCCACTGCGCAAGTATGGACCTATCCAGACCTACCTGAACTTTTCCAAAAAATTCACCGCTTAGCTTCGAGGCCCCTCCTATCGTGTTCTACGTGGTGAGACGAGAAAAAGAAGATGCCACACCCCAAAGTAAAATTCACAAGAAAAAAAAAATGACCACCCCTATCCCATACATGCATTCCCGTATAGATTAATATGCAAATGTTCGAATCAGGGGAAATCGCCCGGAATTTGCCCCACAGAGGTTTCGCCTAGTCCGAGTTGTCTTCCTTGCCTCCAGATGGCAGCACAATCGATGCCAAAAGGGGAATTCCCACAGCAGCGCCGCCATTTTGTGTGTTTATTTCTTGCGGAGATATACTGGACACGACACGCTCGACCCTGTTGTCACACTGATCCTAGACTCATCAGAATAACATCGTACAACACCTTTATTACTATAAGTCTTACTTCCCATGGATTCATGTATTTTTTTTTCGTGCCAATACGGTTTCCCTGCTCTCGCTGTATGGCTGTGCAGACACTGAGGGTTCCCCACTTGCCATTTATGCTGGGCATAGAGCTAGCGATATTGTCGGGGACTCTGTTTGATGACGTGCATTACATTGGTGCTTTGGAAGGGCGGATAAAGGCTTATTGACCATAATAGAAGGGCATCTGGGCGCATGTTGACCCTTGTGCACTTAAACTTGAGGAGATCACGGGGAGCGCACGTGGAGGGCATGTGGCGATCACGTGACGGAAGTATAGTGATCACGTGCCCTCCCCGTGACCTCAAGTTTAAGCGCACAAAGGTCAATACGACCCCAGATGTCCTTCTTCTACTACTACGCATCTCCGCGTGAACATAGAACCATAGATCTGCAAACATTTTGTTCAGATTTATTTCCTGGAAAACGCTTAGAACGCATCTCCGGCGATCTAGGACCCCGGAGCTTCCGGGGCCTAGGCGGCCACTGGACCCTGGGCTGTTGGGCTGTGATAGTCGACCAATCCTCCCACACCCTATGAATTTTCGCTGGATCCGCCCTTGCATCGTCAAATTGAAAGTGCAGAGTTTGTCGTCATTGGCTCATCATGGAATCTCGTAGAATATCGGCAAAACGGGCGCACACCTGTTTCTATGGTCACATCCACTTCCAGACTGATACCATCTTGGTTCACCGAGATTGACACTAGTAACCGCGTGCATCAAAAAAACATTGAGCACGTTTATATGAAAACATTATTTCTTAAATATAACACAAACGTGAAAGGCAAAGACTTCGGTCGTATCGGGCATAGAGTAGCATAGCCTTGCATTAATATTTTATCACCTCTAAACGACCAACTTGTTTAATTGTAGCTCTCTAAACATTGGAGGGAATTAAAGTTCGAGAATGAAAGTTGGTTGTTTGCCGTTTGGTCGATGCGCTGGACGGATGCATTGGGAATAATTGGAGCTGTTGATGTCCAGTTAGTGAAGTATAGTATTTGGCTCAGATGCATTTGTATTACTTCATTCGTATACAGCATAGTTTACTGTGTTACTGAATATCGTGTGACAGGTTTGGGCGTCGTAAACTGGGTTCCCCATGACCTTGCAAATTGTTCTATTCACGACGGGTACAGGACACTTCCCCCCCAAACCATTTCCCCCCCAGTCACTTCCCCCCCAAAAAACCATTTCCCCCCCAAAATTTTGAGTCACTTCCCCCCCTGTTTTGCCATTTCCCCCCCTAAAAAAAATATGATATTCTATGGTACACATATGCATACCCAGCATTACTTGTCAAATAATATGAACCTTTAACTTATTGTATAACAAATAATAAACATGTTGTGAGGCAATTTGTTTTCAAAGGTAAAGTCTACTAATGTTCAGTGATTAATCCCACTGATTAATCCCAACAACCATAATGTTCTTTTGTGAGGCATTTTCTTTTGAAGTGCTTCAGTAAGATGTTCTTTTGTGAGGCAATTTCCTTGAAGTGCTTCTGTAAGAAGTTCTCCTGTAGAGAGAACAAATAATGCTTTATTTGCTTGTCTGTGTAAGACAATTGATCAATGATCAGACATTTGCAGATTAGCACCCACCAACACCAACATTAACGGTTTTGTGGCTTGATGATATATTTCATAGGAGTTCATTCTTACTTCAATTCCCCTGTTAAGGTGGCTCCCTGGTTACACGAATGACTGTTCTGCGCAGCCTCTTGCGCATAGCAATTACCTCCCTTGTTGTCGTACTCTTGTGAGGAAATGGATAGAATGAGATACTTTGACATGCGGCGTTTACGTTTCATCTGCTCGTTTTGTAAGCAATTGATACATTATCTCTTGTGACGTCATGACTTCGAATGGCAAAATCTTTGTTGACGTTGCATTGTTGAGACTTCATGCAAAATGGCGGGAAAAAGTGTGGCAGTAGGTAGATTCAGAGCCCCATTCATGCCCTTTTTTGGATGGCGACCTACCTTAAATTTGAGTTATTCAAAAACTACCTGTTTCAAGGAATACATAATAAAAAAATGAGAAAATTGTCATGACTTTTGAATATTCTGAAAACAATTATGTCTCAAGTATTGGGTGTTTTACATAGTATTCACATTGTACCAATTTGCCACAGGTACACGTTATACAAGCTGAAAATTAGAAAAAATTAATACGCTATGCCCCAATTTTTATATCAGTTTCTGATATAGGATGAACTTCCCGAGCTATAAAAAAAATATGAGAAAAATGACATGACTTTGCACCGAAACCAGGGAGCCACCTTAATTACTTCATGATGTCAGACCCTGTTTACCCATGTATTAGATGTAACAAGCATGTCAGGCCACGCCAGGAGGCAGTTCAGTGCGACACGTGTGAGAGATGGCAGCATCGACCATGCAATACTGGCATCGATAGGGCAACCTATAGGCGAATGGTCAGAGGTGAAGAAGAAGTGGAGTGGAACTGTGAGGATTGCAGTCGTTCCCACAGCCATGGATCGGAGCCAGATAGAAACCCAGATGTGCAGCTGATGGTTACTGATTTCGAGAAGGCCATATGGAATGGAATCCGCCGAGTCTTCCCCACTGTAGGGATCCGTGGATGTGTGTTTCACTTGACACAGGCGATATGGTGTAAAATACAAGATATTGGTCTTCAGGTAGGTTAGGAATATATTTTAAGCTAATATACTCAAACGCTCAAATATAAACCATTCATATAGCCTTTAAATTAATAATAAACAAAATCATTCATGTGCTTCATTTATCCATGCAATTTGGTCATTATATATATTTTTGTGTTTATAGGTTGCCTACAGAACTGACAATGCCACCCACAAGTTTCTGAGAAAAGTGATGGCCCTGGCCTTCTTACCAGCGGCACATATTGAAACTGCTTTTGACCATCTCCAGACATTTGCCAGAACGGAGAAGACCCAACAGCTCATGGATTATGTGGAGACCACTTGGGTGAGATCCAACTTCTGGCCAGTGGAGACCTGGAGTGTGTTCGATCTGGCAACACGGACTAACAACGACTGTGAGGGATGGCATCGGAGGTTGAACACAAGAGCCAATGGTATCCATCTGCCGTTCTACATCCTCGTCCCTCTCCTCCATGCCGAGGCATCCCAGCTACCCCTGCAGATCCTCCTTGTTGGTGAAAAGAAACTTTGTCGCTATCAGCGGCTGTCCACAAGATCGAAACAGGCCAAGCTCTTCGAGCTGTGGGCAGCCTACAGGGATGAAGACCTGACCCTGAGTCAGCTACTACGACAATGTGCTAAGATCAATGCCCCCACCACTGGTCCCCACCGATCAACTTGAACCAGTATTAACGTATTAACAATGTCTCCTTGATCAGTGCTAGTGTCATGGTGCTATACCTTATGATTATATTTGTTATACAATAAATTGAAGGTGCATATTATGATTCAACAACTGTGTGTGTCTTCTTCTTTTGTATTCCCCCTGAGAACACTGCCAAACTACTCGACACTAATGTCGAGTATGCATATGATTATGTGTACCATAGAATATCATATTTTTTTAGGGGGGGAAATGGCAAAACTGGGGGGGAAGTGACTCAAAATTTTGGGGGGGAAATGTCTTTTTGGGGGGGGAAATGTCGGGGGAGAAATGATTTGGGGGGGGAAGTGTCTTGTATTCCTTCCGACAGTTCGAGAACTTCAGGGAACACATAAATGTACTGTAGTTTAACGAGTATTAGAGATTTTTGGGGCACCTGAAATTAATGTCCGTCGGTTTTAATAATGTTTCCACACATTTAGAACTGCAGTCATTCTACAAGGGCGGTAGGGCGGTATATACATGTACCGGTACCGATACATGTGGCATACCGATACATGTGGTCTTGAAACTTAGCTAGATACTAGCTGGCTCCTCAGCAAAAAAGTTAAACAGTGGGGGAGTAGTAAAGAATCCGAGCCATAGAATGAATCATGAATGAATGAATCGAGTGATGAATGAAATTTGCCTAAAATGTGCACAAATTCAACCGTTCAACCGTTTAATCAACCGAATGATTCTTTACTACTCCCAATATTGAATAGCTGGAAAACGGTTGAATTTGTGCAGATTTTAATCAAACTCCATTCAGGACTCCTTCCACACACGGGTAACTTACTATGGCTCGGATATTTACTACTCCTTTGTGATCAGGGGTTTAGCCAGAATCAGGAAACGGGGCGTCTCACCCAATTACTGTCACAGGACAATTAGGTCGGGTTATTAAGCCCCAGGGTCTAGATGCTCTGAGATGCATTCTAGGGCAATTCTGGCCATGTAGAGAGCACATCTCTGAGCCTCTTTCTACATACTTTCAGGTCATTTTATGCAGTATAAAAATGGAACAAAATCTAGATTTCAAGGGGAAGAGTGATCACTCACGCAAACCAGAATCCAGTGTCAATTTTTTTTATGTAATCTACGGTAGTAGATACATTATATAGGCATGAATTGCCCCCAGCAAGAGCTTAAAGATATCCTTCCGCCGTCCGACCAACGTACACATCCTAAAGAAAGAGTTCTTGAGCTCATCCTTGATAGCGACTATATTTCATGTTTTTCGTGATATTATTTTTCAATCTTGGGTTTGTTACTTTGATAATATATATGTTACAATACTCGAGTACATCTTAAAATGTTGTCTTATAGCGCTTTATTTGTTTCAGTGTCTAAGTTCGCGCGTAAGGGGGCATGGAGGTTGTCCTCGAGTGATTTGACTTCACCAATGCTGCGAACCTATTCTTTTTTCAGGAGCCGTCTTAGTTCAATAGAAACGCTATATAGTGCATTATTTTAATCACTAACTTAATCTCCCTCTCTTGTTTGTAATGTTTTCATCGATTTGTTCTTGGCAAACCGTGTTGCTAGACATGTTAATTTTATGCATTGGTGCCAAAATCGAGCACCTCGTTTTCTAGTGGTTTTGTTTTGCTCTCCTAGATCACAGCTTAGTTTGTAGCCCCTCAGTCGTGTACGCTGATTACAATACAGTCTCTCCCCTCTCAATGCTGAATTAGGCTACACTCTGTAAATTTCTTTGGATGGGTCAGGGGCATGGTTCTATGTCTGGACAGGCTGCAGGTCAGTCTAAAATAGTGAGATCAGCAGGGAGACAGGGCGAAAGTTTTTTTCTAAAACTGGTGTCTGATTCTTCATTGAAATAGATATATATATGCATTGCACTGAAAGCATAATAATGTTTCATTAATGTAGAAAGTATAAAGTCGTGTTTTCGAGCAGAAGATCCAGAGAGAAGCAATGTCTTTTGCTGAAAGATATCTTCCACAACCTGTTGCCCCCCTTCCGCAAGTATTTGGGTCATAGCATATTGGTAGGCTCTACTGATCAGCTGACCAGTTGTCCATGTGCTATCCTTTTGACGTTAGATGCAGACTTTCAGAAATACCACTGCGCGGGAGAATGGCAATTGCAGGGGCTTACGTGGAGTACGATACTACATGTATAAATATCTGGCACACATATCTTCTGTGTACGAAAACATGGAGTATATAAGATATTTAGGGGTAATCAATTAATTCAAAATTACTACTCAGTTCACTATTTCAGGTTACCATGCTATTCCTTTTGGCCCATTGTGTCCATCTTTGATTATGGAAACATTAATGAAATATGAATCAACTCACTGAAGAAATGCACCTCAACTTCTGACCTTGGACACCATGACCAAGGCAGCACCCATTATATACATAAAGTATGGTCACAAAGTCAAACATACTTCTGATGATGTCATTTCAATGCCTAGTGATATTCATCCTTAGCAAAAAATGTGTGGATGCATAACCCAGTATCGCCACTGTTGGTGAAGGTTAAATAGCCCAATCAAACCACTATTTAGCTAGCCGCCCATGAATCCTGGTGTCCTTCAGACACCCTAAAATTTGAAAATTTAACATGTAAGAGATGGGAGTGAGACACTGTGGAATTGGCCCCGTGGGGCTGCCGGGGATTGACCTGGGATGTCGTTGTGCACACCGCAGGTCATGGTAAGAATAGGCTCCAGCTTCTCAGACAGCTTGTTGTAAGAGGCGCACTAACTGAGGCACCCGGGGTTCCCGGTGTGAAAAGGAATAGGACCCCACCCGTGTGGTTCCCGGGTGTGAAAAGGAATAGGACCCAACGTCGTGATATGACTGAAATATAGTTGAAAGCGACGTTAAATCATATTCACTCACTCACTCACTGTGGAATTGTGACACTCTGTTTTCAAATCCTAGCGAAAAGCCTGACTTTTACAAAACGATATAGAATTCCTATTTTATTGATGTCAGTACAACATACATGACACATGCAGACTTCAGGTAACAATTTTATCAGACATCTAGTACATGTACATGTTCTCAATATTATTGGAGATATTCGTCTGTCAGAAAGATTACCGTGGATTGAGTCATATAAATATGGCATTGCCATTTGCCCATTCAGGTAATTAGAATGGAGGCAAGAGGAGTTGTCACACTGTCATGTATTGGTATAAGTGTTTTTCACAAAGTTTGTCCTCAAGACTAACTGTACAGTGTATTAATTATTATCAATTGGTAAAAAATGCTCCTTTTGACATGTTTGATATGGAGGGTGGTCAACATGAGGATTGTATTGCAAAAATACTCATATACTAAAATAATGTACTCTTAAATACTAAATAATATATACCCCACATGCTGCATAGCCATGATAGCATGCCTCAAAATAGTGTTAAAAAATATTGTCATTTTGTCCATTGCCATATTTTCCATCTGTGATTTGTTTGCTGGACAGGAAGGATACTGGACAGCCACTAGATTGAATTGAATTGAATTGGATTATATATATTACATGTATAATAATACTACATGTACATATTATTCATGAACTCCCTGACATGATATTTCTACTGATGTCATTTATTAATATGAGATCATGTTACCATGGTTACTTGGATAGAGCTAGCCCTTAGAACTGGGTTTTATTCTTGCCAAATTGTAAACCCAGGCTAATCATTATATTTGATGTATTACTCTGATGTTTATTAGGAATGAAGAGATGAAGAAAGAAAGCGTAGTGAGGGCTGATGATGATACTATTGAAAGCACTGGTACATATCAAGAACAGACCAAACACATGGATACAGACTTTGGTAGATCTGATTTCAAGGAAGAACATTTTAACAATACAGACATGAAAATATCTGAAGACTCCACAGAACCCATGTTGATAGCTTTCAGTGTAGACAGCGGACGAATGTATCGTATTTGTGTGTGTTTGACTATGCTGGCATACACCACACGACTGTACAGAATAGAGGAGCCACCCCATATCTGGTGAGAGAAATGTTTTAATGTTTTTATTTTATTTGGTTGAATAAATATATCTAGTAGTCGGGGGTAAATACCTTATGTGAGAAACTAGGTTCCCGTGTGTGAATCCGAATAGGACTCCACACATTGGGTCTCAGCTGTGAAAAGGAATAGGACCCTGTGCATGGGGTTCCCGGTGAAAAGGAATAGGAATATAGGCCTACTCATTCACTCACCCCGCAAGAAACTAGATAAGCCTTTGTGTCACGGAAACTCCTGTGGCGATTACCCTGTATCCATGGTCTCCAGACACATTGATGTCCACAGATCATTGTCTCATGACCCATCTTCTCATGCAATTCTCATTCTCTTATGATGCATCGTCTCATGATGCTTTGTCCTTTGATGCATTGTCTCAGTGTCTTGTGATGCATTGTCTCGTCATTCAGTGTCTTGTGATCCATTGTCTGATGATGAATCGTCTCTTGATGCATTCTCGTGATCCATTGTCTCTTGATGCATTGTCTTGTGATCCATTGTCTCATGATGCATTGTCTCATGATGCATTGTCACATGATGCATTGTCTTGTGATCCATTGTTTCATGATGTATTGTCTCTTGACCATTGTCTTGTGATGCATTGTCTCGTGATGCACAGTTTCATGATCCATTGTCTCATGATGCATTATCTCATGATGCATTGTCTCATGATTCAATGTCTTGTGATCCATTGGTGTGTGATGCATTGTCCAGTGATGCCTTGTCTGGTGATCCTTTGTCTCATGATCCATTGATGTCCTCTGATACTCTAACATGATTGTCTCATGTTTCAGTGTCTTGTGTTCCATTGTCCTGTAATGCAATTTCTTGCGATCCATTGCCCCTTGATGAATTGTCCCTTGATGCATTGTCTCATGATGCATAGTTGATGAATTCTTGTGATCCATTGTCTCGTGATGCATAGTTTTATGATGCACTGTCTCATGATGCATTGTATTGTCTCATGATGCCCTGTCTTGTGGTTCATTGCCCTTTGACACATTGTCTTGTGATGCATTGTCTCGTGATCCATTTCATTGTCTCGTAATGCTTTGTCTTGTGATCCTTTGTCTCATGATGCATTGTCCTGTGATCCGTTGTTTCGTGATGCCTGGTCTCATGGTCCATTGTTTTGTGACCTACTGTCTCGTGATGCATTGTCTTGTGATCCATTGTCTCATGATCCATTGTCTTGTGATGCATTGTATCATGCTGCCTTGTCTCTTGATGCATTGTCCTGTGATCCATTGTTTCGTGATGCCTGGTCTCATGGTCCATTGTTTTGTGACCTACTGTCTCGTGATGCATTGTCTTGTGATCCATTGTCTCATGATCCATTGTCTTGTAATGCATTGTATCATGCTGCCTTGTCTCGTGATCCATTGCCCTGTGATCCATTGTCTTGCAATCCTTGCATGGAATATGAACCTAGTCAGGGTAGTCACTAGTAGTAAATTAATATTGAATGCAAAGACAACAACAAACACAAGGATGTTGGAAAGTATATATAAATTTATTTACAGTTTGGCCGATATGGGAAAGCTAGGTACATTGAATTCAGTAAAATGTGTTAAAAACGAAAAACAGGCTTTCATGTAGGAGAGCTATCAGTATTGGCACATGAAGTTAACTGTCGGTAGCTTTAGAGACTTAATGAACTGATACAAATTACCCGGAAAAACTATTGCACCTCGTATCCAAACCACCTTCAAAGAAACAAAAACAGAATCGTTAACAAAGATAAAAACTTACTAGATGTAAGAGCTGACAGAGGGATGGGTGAGAGGGTGATAAGTTTGTGATACTGACAGAGGGATGGGTGAGAGGGTGATAAGTTTGTGATGCTGACAGATGGATGGGTGAGAGGGTGATAAGTTTGTGTTGCTGACAGAGGGATGGGTGAGAGGGTGATAAGTTTGTGATGCTGACATAGGGATGGGTGAGAGGGTGATAAGTTTGTGATGCTGACAGATGGATGGGTGAGAGGGTGATAAGTTTGTGATGCTGACAGGGATGGGTGAGAGGGTGATAAGTTTGTGATGCTGACAGAGGGATGGGTGAGAGGGTGACATGTTTATGATGCTGACAGGGGGATGGGTGAGAGGGTGATAAGTTTGTGATGCTGATAGATGAATGGGTGAGAGGGTGATAAGTTGTGATGCTGACAGAGGGATAGGTGAGAGGGTGATAAGTTTGTGATGCTGACAGATGAATGTGATGCTGACAGAGGGATGGGTGAGAGGGTGATTAGTTTGTGATGTTGACGGATGGGTGAGGGTAATAAATTTGTGATGCTGAGAGAGGGATGGGTGAGAGGGTGATAAGTTTGTGATGCTGACACAGAGGGATGGGTGAGAGGGTGATAAGTTTGTGATGCTGACAGAGGGATGGTGAGAGAGGGTGATAGGGATAGGTGAGAGGGTGATAAGTTTGATGCTGACAGATGAATGGGTGAGAGGGTGGTAAGTTTGTGATGCTGACAGAGGGATGGGTGAGAGGGTGATAAGTTTGTGATGCTGACAGAGGGATAGGTGAGAGGGTGATAAGTTTGTGATGCTGACAGATGAATGGGTGAGAGGGTGATAAGTTTGTGATGCTGACAGAGGGATGGGTGAGAGGGTGATAAGTTTGTGATGCTGATAGAGGGATAGGTGAGAGGGTGATAAGTTTGTGATGCTGACAGATGAATGGGTGAGAGGGTGATAAGATTGTGATGCTGACAGAGGGATGGGTGAGAGGGTGATAAGTTTGGGATGCTGACAGAGGGATGGATGAGAGGGTAATAAGTTTGTGATGCTGACAGAGGGATGGGTGAGAGGGTGATAAGTTTGTGATGCTGACAGAGGGATGGGTGAGAGGGTGATAAGTTTGTGATGCCAACAGAGGGATGGGTGAGAGAGTGATAAGTTTGTGATGCTGACAGTTGGATGGGTGAGAGGTTGATACGTTTGTGATGCTGATAGAGGGATGGGTGAGAGGGTGACAAGTTTGTGATGCTGACAGAGGGATGGGTGAGAGGGTGATAAGTTTGTGATGCTGACAGACGAATGGGTGAGAGGGTGATAAGTTTGTGATGCTGACAGAGGGATGGGTGCGAGGGTGATAAGTTTGTGATGCTGACAGGGATGGGTGAGAGGGTGATAAATTTGTGATGCTGACAGAGGGATGTTTGAGAGGGTGATAAGTTTGTGATGCTGACAGATGGATGCTTGAGAGGGTGATAAGTTTGTGATGCTGACAGATGGATGGGTGAGAGGGTGATAAGTTTGTGACACTGACATGGATGGGTGAGAGGGTGGTAAGTTTGTGATGCTGGCAGAGGGATGGGTGAGAGGGTGATAAGTTTGTGATGCTGACAGAGGGATGGGTGAGAGGGTCATAAGTTTGTGATGCTGACAGATGGATGGGTGAGAGTGATAAGTTTGTGATGCTGGCAGAGGGATGGGTGAGAGGGTGATAAGTTTGTGATGCTGACAGATGGATGGGTGAGAAGGTGATAAGTTTGTGATGCTGACAGAGGGATGGGTGAGAGGGTGATAAGTTTGTGATGCTGACAGGGATGGGTGAGAGGGTGATAAGTTTGTGATGGTGACGGATGGGTGAGAGGGTGATAAGTTTGTGATGCTGACATAGGCATGGGTCATAGGGTGATAAGTTTGTGATGCTGACAGAGGGATGGGGGAGAGGGTGATAAGTTTGTGATGCCGACAGAAGGATTGGTGAGAGGGTGATAAGTTTGTGATGCTGACAGAGGGATGGGTGAGAGGGTGATAAGTTTGTGATGCTGACAGATGGATGGGTGAGAGGGTGATAAGTTTGTGATGCTGACAGAGAGATGGGTGGGAGGGTGATAAGTTTGTGATGCTGACAGAGGGATGGGTGAGAGGGTGACAAGTTTGTGATGCTGACAGGGATGGGTGAGAGGGTGATAAGTTTGTGATGCTGACAGAGGGATGGGTGAGAGGGTGATACATTTGTGATGCTGACAGGGGGATGGGTGAGGGGGTGATAAGTTTGTGATGCTGACAGAGGGATGGGTGAGAGGGTGATTAGTTTGTGATGTTGACGGATGGGTGAGGGTAATAAATTTGTGATGCTGAGAGAGGGATGGGTGAGAGGGTGATAAGTTTGTGATGCTGACACAGAGGGATGGGTGAGAGGGTGATAAGTTTGTGATGCTGTCAGAGGGATGGGTGAGAGGGTGATAAGTTTGTGATGCTGACAGAGGGATGGGTGAGAGGGTGATAAGTTTGTGATGCTGACAGAGGGATGGGTGAGAGGGTGATAAGTTTGTGATGCTGACAGATGGATGGGTGAGAGGGTGATAATTTTGTGATGCTGACAGATGGATGGGTGAGAGGGTGATAAGTTTGTGATGCTGACAGGTGGATGGGTGAGAGGGTGATAAGTTTGTGATGTATTTATTACCTTAGTATGGAACATTTCAAGTGGCAGGATGGGTTAGCTGGTTTGTGAGTTACTATACATCTAATGTACGTATAAATACACGTATTGATCCCTTGTTTCCAGTTGGGATGAAACTCATTTTGGAAAGATGGGAAGCTGGTACATCAACAGGACGTTCTTCTTTGATGTTCATCCACCTGTAGGCAAGGTAAGTGTTCATCCACCTGTAGGCTAGGTAAGAGTTCATCCACCTGTAGGCAAGGTAAGAGTTCATCCACCTGTAGGCAAGGTAAGAGTTCATCCACTAGTAGGCTAGGTAAGAATTCATCCACCTGTAAGCAAGGTAAGAGTTCATCCACCTGTAGGCAAGGTAAGAATTAATTGGCAAGGTCCACCTGTAGGCAAGGTAAGAGTTTAGCCACTTGTAGGCAAGGTAAGAGTTCATCCACTTGTAGGCTAGGTAAGAATTCATCCACCTGTAGGCAAGGTAAGAGTTCATCCACCTGTAGGCCAGGTAAGAATTCATCCACCTGTAGGCCAGGTAGAATTCATCCACCTGTAGGCAAGGTAAGAATTAATTGGCAAGGTAAGAATTCATCCACCTGTAGGCAAGGTAAGAATTCATCCACCTGTAGGCAAGGTAAGAGTTCATCCACCTGTAGGCTAGGTAAGAATTCATCCACCTGTAGGCACAGTAAGAATTCATCCACCTGTAGGCACAGTAAGAATTCATCCACCTGTAGGCACAGTAAGAGTTCATCCACATGTAGGCAAGGTAAGAGTTAATTGACAAGGTAAGAGTTAATCCACCTGTAGGCCAGGTAAGAATTCATCCACCTGTAGGCAAGGTTAGAATTAATTGGCAAGGTAAGAATTCATCCACCTGTAGGCACAGTAAGAGTTCATCCATCTGTAGGCACAGTAAGAATTCATCCACCTGTAGGCACAGTAAGAGTTCATCCACCTGTAGGCACAGTAAGAGTTCATCCACCTGTAGGCACAGTAAGAATTCATCCACCTGTAGGCACAGTAAGAGTTCATCCACCTGTAGGCACAGTAAGAATTCATCCACCTGTAGGCACAGTAAGAGTTCATCCACATGTAGGCAAGGTAAGAGTTAATTGACAAGGTAAGAGTTAATCCACCTGTAGGCCAGGTAAGAATTCATCCACCTGTAGGCACAGTAAGAGTTCATCCACCTGTAGGCACAGTAAGAATTCATCCACCTGTAGGCACAGTAAGAGTTCATCCACCTGTAGGCACAGTAAGAGTTCATCCATATGTAGGCACAGTAAGAATTCATCCACCTGTAGGCACAGTAAGAATTCATCCACCTGTAGGCGCAGTAAGAATTCATCCACCTGTAGGCACAGTAAGAGTTCATCCACATGTAGGCACCGTAAGAGTTCATCTACATGTATACAAGGTAAGAATTCATCCACATGTAGGCAAGGTAAGAGTTAATTGACAAGGTAAGAGTTAATCCACATGAAGGCTAGGTAAGAATTCATCCACTTGTAGGCGAGGCAAGAGTTTATCCACAAGAAGGCAAGGTAAGAGTTCATCCACTTGCAGTCAATTTAAGAGTTCATTAGCAAGGTAAGAGTTCATCCACCTGTAGGTGAGGTAAGAGTTCATCCATCTGTAGGCAAGGTAAGAGTTCATCCACTTGCAGGCAAGTTAAGAGTTCATTGGCAAGGTAAGAGTTCATCCACCTCTAGGAAAGGTAACAGTTCATCCACCTGTAGGCAAGGTAAGAGTTCATCTATCTGTAGGCAAGGTAAGAGTTCATTCACCTGTAGGTAAAGTAAGTTTGTCAACTTGTAGGCATGATACAAGTTCATCCACCTGTCATGCCTGTAGGCAAGGTAAGAGTGTGTCAATGTGTTGGCAAGGGAAGAGTTTACTAACCTGTGGGCAAGAATGTGTCCACCTGTAAGAATAGACCAATTAGTTGGTGTATATTTGTTTACTGCTGCATCCCCTGACGTGACCTGACAAGATAATGCCCGTAATGCTTTCAGAAAATGTTGCTGTGATGTTAAAGATGCCAGCATCTCATCTGATGAAATCCCTCCCCTCAATGATGGTTTTCTTTGCAGTTAATTTTGGGATCTCTGATCTCAGCATCTTTTGGGGAATACAGTGTTGTATCAAATTTTCTTGTCTTTGGTCTCCTTATATTAAAAGCTTTCCAATTTTTTATTCTATCTCAGTTATTGCCATATTGAGATAATTTTTATACTCTAATTTTAAATAATACTTTGTTAGATTTTCCTTTTCTGACATGTCTGACCACATTGCCTGTGCTCTCAACTTCGAGATTTTGCTACTTTTATAATATGCATGTCGTGACTGGTTGTAATTTGTAGATGTTGATTGGATTAGCTGGTCATATGACCGGATATAATGGAAGTTTTCCATTCGCCAAGCCTGGAGATCCGTATGAAGATGTGCCATATGTTGGGATGAGAATGGTGAGTGTTGGCCAGACTTGTTGTACACAGAAATGGAAATATTCCTGTTGTGAAGTTTAGATTATTGTACTTCTCTACTAATTTATTTAAATTTTATGTTATAAACAAGTGTAGATGGTGGGGTTAAGCCCGACCGAGATACGAACACATATAACCGCTCACTTAAAAATCCAGCAGGAAAATTCTATGCTAGTACAAACACTAGATGAGTCCTCATGTTTCACAACCAAGTTTATTTGGAAGTATGAACAGGAGAATAGCATCCTGCTCAGTTACCATGGTTACATTATCACTTTTTATATAATCTCACTGTAACTTATAATTTCACTGTTATTATCTCTCTGATTTCACTTTCAGTTTTGTGCCATCCTTGGATCAGCTGTAGTTCCACTGTCATATTTGTGTGTATGGGAATTATCTCAGTCTGTCATAGCTGCTCTCCTCGCATCTCTTCTTGTCATGCTGGGTAAGTCTGGGTGCTCTTATAAACTGTCTGTCATAGCTGTTCTTAACATGAGGCAGCACCTAAAAGGTGCAACATCCCCTCAGCCAGACAGTTTTAGTCAGTGTATATTGGTACACAATGGATGAAAAATGATTTTGTAAAAGCCTGAAAGATTTGGTTGAATGCAGAAGATGCTTTAGCAGTGGCTTGTAAAAGATTAAAATATGATAAATTTAATGTGGGATGTTGGATGCATTGGAGGACTATAATAAATAACTTGACATATCACCTGCGAAAAATATGGCGGAAGAACAAAAATATTCTGAACAAAAACAAAAGGCTTCAAGCCATTGAAACATAATAATAATCTGAACCAGCTGCAACAGTTCGGATTCTAGAGCGTCAACATAATTATATGGATATTTTCCATTTAGTTGCCATGGGAACCACAAAAAAAACATCAAAATGTACCCAATTTGAATAGGCTTGTGCTCTTTCACACAGCAATTGCATATCAAATTTGAAATCTCCAGCTGCAATGGTCTGGCTTGTAGAGCGTCAACGTCGTTACATGGATATTTTCCGTCTTGTTGCCATGGAAACCACAAAAACCATCAAAATGTATCCAATTTCAATAGGCTTGTGCTTTGCCACACATCAATTCTGTAGATCAAATTTGAGGTCTCTAGATGAGACAGTTCAGCTTCTAGAGCATGAACGTCGTTACATGGATATTTTCTGTCTGGTTGCCATGGAAACCACAGAAACCATCGAAATGTATCCAATTTCAATAGGCTTGTGTTTTACCACACATCAATGCTGTATGCCAAATTTGAAGTCTCTAGATGAAATGGTTCAGCTTCTAGCGCATTAGCCTCATTACATGGATATTTTCCGTCTTGTTGCCATGGAAACCACAAAAACCATCGAAATGTATCCAATTTCAATAGGCTTGTGCTTTGCCACACATCAACGCTGTATACCAAATTTGAAGTCTCTAGATGGAACGGTTCAGCTTCTAGAGCGTTAACGTCATTACATGGATATTTTCCATCTTGTTGCCATGGAAACTACAAAAAACCCTTGAAATGTATCCAATTTCAATAGGCTTGTGCTTTGCCACACATCAATGCTGTATACCAAATTTAAAATCTCTAGATGGAACGGTTCAGCTTCTAGAGCGTTAACATCGTTACATGGATATTTTCCATCTTGTTGCCATGGAAACCACTGAAACCATCGAAATGTATCCAATTTTAATAGGCTTGTGCTTTGCCACACATCAATGCTGTATACCAGATTTGAAGTCTCTAGATGGAACGGTTCAGCTTCTAGAGCGTTTAACGTCGTTACATGGATATTTTCTGTCTTGTTGCCATGGATACCACAAAAAACATTGAAATGTATCCAATTTCAATAGGCTTATGCTTTGCCACACATCAATGCTGTATACAAAATTTGAAGTCTCTAGATGGAACGGTTCAGCTTCTAGAGCGTTAAACGTTGAATTCGGATGGACGGACGGACAGACAAGCTGAATCCAGTATACCCCCCTATACTTCGTAACGGGGGGTATAAAATAGCCTTTATGCTACATGTAGTATGCTTCAGATGGAAACTCAAACAATTTGGATATCAGTTGGAGAGAAAATATGCCTATTGACATAAATACTTCATAGTAGCATACATGTAATACATGTAGCTGCCAAATATGATAATTATGGCTGGGGCAGATAACATTCACAGTGTTGTCATAGTACATGTAACATACATGTACATCAGTGAAACAGGGTTTAGGTTATGCCCTCAAACATATATTAAAGCATAACCTCATTGGTATAGTAATTTCCTGGGCACATTAACTGCTGGTAAACATCCAATGGGCTTGTGATTGAGCACCCAACAATCTTGTACACCAAATTTGAAGTCTCTAGTTGGAACGGTTTGGCTTATACATGTATCATGTTCACATCGCCAAACAGACATTTTCTGTGACGTTGCCATGGAAACCACAAAAACCATCACAATGTACCCAAATTTGATCGGCTTGTGGTTGACTACCCAACAATAGTACACAGCAAATATGAAATCTCTATTGCCAACGGTTAGGCTTTTATCGCATTCCCATCGTCATATGGAAATTTTCCGTGATGTTGCCATGGAAACCGCAATATTCATCACAAAGTGCCCAAATTTAATAGGCCTATGGTTGACCACTCAACTATCGTGTATACCAAATTTGAAGTCTCTAGAGGCAACGGTTTGTCTTTCTTTGATCGGTCACAAGAATTGTCGGCGAATTTTCCGAGCTGTTGCCATGGAAACCGCAAAATTCATCACACAGTACCCAAATTTAATAGGCTTGTGGTTGACCATCCAACAATCCTGTATACCAAATTCGAAGTCTCTAAAAGCAATGGTTTGGCTTCTAGACAAGAAGTCACAAGAACAAGTCATACGACCGACCAGACGTACATGCCGATGACAAGACCCCGCAGCCTAATAGGCTGAGGGGTAAAAAGAGTTAAAATACATCATGTGTCGCCATCCTTCCCGCCTCTCAGAAGAATTGATGTGGTTATTCAGTGCAAGTCTCTTGATACATCGATGCTGTATACCAAGTTTCGTATAGAACACTTCAATGGTATCAGAGAAATACATCATTAAAGATTCTGCATAAATTAAAGATGGCTGCCAAGGCTTTCACCCAATCAGGGAAACTGGTTTGGTCATTCCTTTAAAGTTTCTTGATGTATCGATAATCTCTACAAAGTTTCACACTGAACAGCAAAATGGTTTCCGAGATACACAAGATTCATGGTTTCGCATAAATTAAAGATGGCCGCCAAAGTTTCCACCCAATCGGGTCTAGATTCAATAGTCATGAGCATATGGATGTGCACGGCAAGTTTGGTGTGCCTAGGGTAAGTCGTTCTAAAGAAAGCTTGGTAACGAGAAAGCTGTGACGGTTTCGCATAAATTAAAGATGGCCGCCAAAGTTTCCAACCAATCGGGTCCAGATTCAATAGGCTTGTTTTTGACCACCCAACAATCCTGTATACCAAATTTGAAGTCTCTAGATGCAACGGTTCGGTTTCTAGACCGGTCACAAGAAGTGTTGACGACTGACGACCGGACGACCGGACGACCGGACGTACATGCCGACGACAAGACCCCGCAGCCTAATAGGCTGAGGGGTAAAAACCGTCTGTCATCACTGTTCTTATAAATGGTCTGTCATCGCTGTTCTTATAAATGGTCTGTCATCGCTGTTTTTATAAATGATCTGTCATCACTGTTCTTATAAACGGTCTGTCATCGCTGTTATAAACTGTTCTTATAAATGATCTGTCATAGCTGTTCTTATAAATGGTCTGTCATAGCTGTTCTTATAAATGGTCTGTCACAGCTGTTATAAACAGTCTGTCCTAGCTGTTCTTATGAATGATCTGTCATCGCTGTTCTAAACAGTCTGTCCTAGCTGTTCTTATAAATGGTCTGTCATCAATGTTATAAACAGTATGTTATAGCTGTTCTTATTAACAGTCTGTCATAGCTATAAATGGTCTGTCATCGCTGTTCTTATAAATGGTCTGTCATAGCTGTTCTTCTAAACAGTCTGTGATAGCGGTTCTTAGTTACAGTCTGTCATAAGCTGTTCTTATAAATGGTCTGTCATAGCTGTTCTTATAAATGGTCTGTCATAGCTGTTCTTATAAACAGTCTGTCATAGCTGTTCTTATAAACAGTCGGTGATAGCTGTTCTTATTTACAGTCTGTCATAGCTGTTCTTATAAACAGTCTGTCATAGCTGTTCTTATAAACAGTCTGTCATAGCTGTTCTTATAAACAGTCGGTGATAGCGGTTCTTTAATATTTGCAGCCTAATAGGCTGAGGGGTAAAAACCGTCTGTCATCACTGTTCTTATAAATGGTCTGTCATCGCTGTTTTTATAAATGATCTGTCATCACTGTTCTTATAAACGGTCTGTCATCGCTGTTATAAACTGTTCTTATAAATGATCTGTCATAGCTGTTTTTATAAATGGTCTGTCATAGCTGTTCTTATAAATGGTCTGTCACAGCTGTTATAAACAGTCTGTCCTAGCTGTTCTTATGAATGATCTGTCATCGCTGTTCTAAACAGTCTGTCCTAGCTGTTCTTATAAATGGTCTGTCATCAATGTTATAAACAGTATGTTATAGCTGTTCTTATTAACAGTCTGTCATAGCTATAAATGGTCTGTCATCGCTGTTCTTATAAATGGTCTGTCATAGCTGTTCTTCTAAACAGTCTGTGATAGCGGTTCTTAGTTACAGTCTGTCATAAGCTGTTCTTATAAATGGTCCGTCATAGCTGTTCTTATAAATGGTCTGTCATAGCTGTTCTTATAAACAGTCTGTCATAGCTGTTCTTATAAACAGTCTGTCATAGCTGTTCTTATAGACAGTCGGTGATAGCGGTTCTTATTTACAGTCTGTCATAAGCTGTTCTTATAAATGGTCTGTCATAGCTGTTCTTATAAATGTTCTGTCATAGCTGTTCTTATAAATGGTCTGTCATAGCTGTTCTTATAAACAGTCTGTCATAGCTGTTCTTATAAACAGTCGGTGATAGCTGTTCTTATTTACAGTCTGTCATAGCTGTTCTTATAAACAGTCTGTCATAGCTGTTCTTATAAACAGTCTGTCATAGCTGTTCTTATAAACAGTCAGTGATAGTGGTTCGTTAATATTTACAGTCTGTCATAGCTGTTCTTATAAACAGTCTGTCATAGCTGTTCTTATAAACAGTCTGTCATAGCTGTTCTTATAAACAGTCGGTGATAGCGGTTCTTATTTACAGTCTGTCATAGCTGTTCTTATAAATGGTCTGTCATAGCTGTTCTTATAAATGGTCTGTCATCGCTGTTCTTATAAACAGTCTGTCATAGCTGTTCTTATAAACAGTCTGTCATAGCTGTTCTTGTAAACAGTCTGTCATAGCTGTTCTTATAAACAGTCTGTCATAGCTGTTCTTATAGACAGGCAGGTGGTTGGATGGGCACGGGTTCCTGTTGCTTCAATGCATTTTGCTGAGAAGCAACAGGAACTTGATAATGTGATGTCTAGCACTGTAATATCACTTGTCTTTATTGCACCATGTAAGCGTCCTGTCTGTGTCTTGTATGCTGTCACAGTGTTTCAAGGGTGGATGAAGGGTGTCTGGTTCCATGCTGCTTCAAAGATTTCTTCTTTGAAGCAGCAGGAACGCAACTTGGCTGGGTGGTGCTTAGTTGGTTCGTCGCGATATAGCTGAAATATTGTTGAAAGCGACGTTAAATTCTATTCACTCACTCACTCACTCTTATAGACAGTCTGTCATAGCTGTTCTTATAAACAGTCTGTCATAGCTGTTCTTATAGACAGTCTGTCATAGCTGTTCTTATAGACAGTCTGTCATAGCTGTTCTTATAAACAGCCTGTCATAGCTGTTCTTCTAAATGGTCTGTCATAGTTGTTCTTCTAAATGGTCTGTCATAGTTGTTCTTATAAATGGTCTGTCATAGCTGTTCTTATAAACAGTCTGCCATAGCTGTTCTTATAAACAGTCGGTGATAGCGGTTCTTATAAACAGTCTGTCATAGCTGTTCTTATAAATGATCTGTCATCGCTGTTCTTATAAACAGTCTGTCATAGCTGTTCTTATAAATGGTCTGTCATAGCTGTTCTTATAAACAGTCTGTCATAGTTGTTCTTCTAAATGGTCTGTCATAGTTCTTATAAATGGTCTGTCATAGCTGTTCTTATAAATGGTCTGTCATAGTTGTTCTTCTAAATGGTCTGTCATAGCTGTTCTTATAAATGGTCTGCCATCGCTGTTCTTATAAATGGTCTGTCATAGTTGTTCTTCTAAATGGTCTGTCATAGCTGTTCTTATAAATGGTCTGTCATAGCTGTTCTTATAAACAGTATGTTATAGCTGTTCTTATAAACAGCCTGTCATAGCTGTTCTTATAAACAGTCGGTCATAGCTGTTCTTATTTACAGTCTGTCATAGCTGTTCTTATTTACAGTCTGTCATAGCTGTTCTTATAAACAGTCTGTCATAGCGGTTCTTATTTACAGTCTGTCATAGCTGTTCTTATAAACAGTCTGTCATAGCGGTTCTTATTTACAGTCTGTCATAGCTGTTCTTATAAACAGTCTGTCATAGCTGTTCTTATTTACAGTCTGTCATAGCTGTTCTTATTTACAGTCTGTCATAGCTGTTCTTATAAACAGTCTGTCATAGCGGTTCTTATTTACAGTCTGTCATAGCTGTTCTTATAAACAGTCTGTCATAGCGGTTCTTATTTACAGTCTGTCATAGCTGTTCTTATAAACAGTCTGTCATAGCTGTTCTTATAAATGGTCTGTCATAGCTGTTCTTATAAACAGTCTGTCATAGCTGTTCTTATAAACAGTCTGTCATAGCTGTTCTTATAAACAGTCTGTCATAGCTGTTCTTATAAACGGTCTGTCATAGCTGTTCTTATAAATGTTCTGTCATTGCTGTTCTTATAAATGGTCTGTCATAGCTGTTCTTATAAACAGTCTGTCATAGCTGTTCTTATAAATGGTCTGTCATAGCTGTTCTTATAGACAGTCTGTCCTAGCTGTTCTTATAAACAGTCTGTCATAGCTGTTCTTATAGGCAGTCTGTCATAGCTGTTCTTATAAATGTTCTGTCATAGCTGTTCTGATAAATGTTCTGTCATTGCTGTTCTTATAAATGGTCTGTCATTGCTGTTCTTGTAAATGTTCTGGCATTGCTGTTCTTATAAATGGTCTGTCATAGCTGTTCTTATAAATGTTCTGTCATAGCTGTTCTTATAAATGGTCTGTCATAGCTGTTCTTATAAATGTTCTGTCATTGCTGTTCTTATAAATGGTCTGTCATAGCTGTTCTTATAAACAGTATGTTATAGCTGTTCTTATAGTCTGTCATAGCTGTTCTTATAAACAGTCGGTGATAGCTGTTCTTATAAACAGTCTGTCATAGCTGTTCTTATAGACAGTCTGTCATAGCTGTTCCTATAGACAGTCTGTCATAGCTGTTCTTATAGACAGTCTGTCATAGCTGTTCTTATCAATGGTCTGTCATAGCTGTTCTTATAAATGGTCTGTCATTGCTGTTCTTATAAATGGTCTGTCATAGCTGTTCTTATAGACAGTCTGTCATAGCTGTTCTTATAAACAGTCTGTCATAGCTCTCTCTTATAAACAGTCTGTCATAGCTGTTCTTATAGAGTCTGTCATAGCTGTTCTTATAAACAGTCTGTCATAGCTGTTCTTATAGACAGACTGTCATAGCTGTTCTTATTTACAGTTTGTCATAGCTGTTCTTATAGACAGTCTGTCATAGCTGTTCTTATAAACAGTCTGTCATAGCTGTTCTTATAGACAGTCTGTCATAGCTGTTCTTATAGACAGTCTGTCATAGCTGTTCTTATAGACAGTCTGTCATAGCTGTTCTTATAGACAGTCTGTCATAGCTGTTCTTATAGACAGTCTGTCATAGCTGTTCTTATAGACAGTCTGTCATAGCTGTTCTTATAAACAGTCTGTCATAGCTGTTCTTATAGACAGTCTGTCATAGCTGTTCTTATAAACAGTCTGTCATAGCTGTTCTTATAAACAGTCTGTCATAGCTGTTCTTATAGACAGTCTGTCATAGCTGTTCTTATAAACAGTCTGTCATAGCTGTTCTTATAGACAGTCTGTCATAGCTGTTCTTATAAACAGTCTGTCATAGCTGTTCTTATAGACAGTCTGTCATAGCTGTTCTTATTTACAGTCTGTCATAGCTGTTCTTATAAACAGTCTGTCATAGCTGTTCTTATAAACAGTCTGTCATAGCTGTTCTTATAAACAGTCTGTCATAGCTGTTCTTATTTACAGTCTGTCATAGCTGTTCTTATAAACAGTCTGTCGTAGCTGTTCTTATAAACAGTCTGTCATAGCTGTTCTTATAGACAGTCTGTCATAGCTGTTCTT